>CM075242.1:282500-582500 GCA_037678475.1 x Bolboschoenoplectus mariqueter | reverse complement strand
GGATCGAACCCACGACCACGTGGTTAAAAGCCACGCGCTCTACCACTGAGCTAGGACGGCATCGTGTACTAATGTTGGCACCGTTACATTAAAGAGAAAAACAAAAGAGGAAAATTTGACATTTCAGTGTGAATGTGATACTACTGCATATAGATTATAACAATAATTATTTTATTAATTTGCAACATAAATAAGTATAGCTACATAATAAATATCATATATAAGTCATGATTTTGTATCCAACCCCTTCCAATTATAATTTATAACCATAGTTTTCCTATCATCTAGATTATAATGATTTTCTATTATAAATAGTGGCTTACTAGTTTGCTACGATCATAGCTTTCTTCAAATTTTTTAAAAAACCAACCATGCGACCGAAGTTAAGAGCCTAACAAAATCAAGTCAAAGAGTTCGTTGTACATATTCGGCTTTTATTGCATTAAAGAGTTCGTAGTTAAGACATATAAATGAATATATAAATGAATTCTACAAATGAGAGGATAGAGAACTATCAAGAGGGGCTAATAAATGCGATGCATGAGGCTATAATTAATTCTACATGTACTACTACTACTAACTGGCATATATCTAATCTAGCTAGCTAGCTAGCACTAGACTACCACCACCACCACCACCACTTCTACTACTACGTCCCTCTCTGCATGTCTATGTTATATTATGCAGCTGTATCCATCCATCCATCATCAATTCAATTACCTTTAACATTACGTGCATTTAATAAGTAAGAACATTGTGTGTAGCTTCTTCCATTACTCTTCCTCTTTAATTTGAGGAGAGCTCGCTATCCCTGCAATTGGAATGTCAAAATTTTAAAATTTTTAAATCAATTGATGCGCGTGCAATCAATCGGAATGTATGATGGCTAGATTCCGTGTGAAAACAAAATCAAAAGGTGAAAGCGAGAGTTAACTCTGCTATAGTAAAAATCAGCACACAAATAAATTAATAGAAGGGTTCAATTAAAAAAAATTAAAAGTTATGGTCATGTGGTTAATTAATTACAATCCTGTTTAGAATTGACTGGATGCCATATTAAGATAAAAGTTAATGTCAAAATTAACACATAATTGATAAAAGACGTCAATTGAAACAAAGATTATCGTATAGGTAGTGGCGGAGCTAGATGCAGCCAAAAGCGAGCAATTATCTCATCCGAGTCGAATTTTTTTTTAAATATACATTTATTTCTATACTTTTTCAAAAAAATTTACAAAAAAATTTCTAAAGTTCAAGACAATTGTGAAATTATGTCCCATTTTATAATATTTTCTAGCTCCCCTTCTGCGTTTTGGGGGATTTATTGTACAAAAAAAATTCAGAAGTTAAATTGAACCAAAAATCAATAGTTTAAGAACTTAATTGAACTAAAAACAAAAGTTCAACTTCAACCACAATAATAAATCAGGATTAATTCCATAACACACTTTTCTCTAATTTTTATTTTCGTTACAATCAGTTGAATTTTTGGTGATTCTTAATTATTTTTGTTGAAGAAAATTATTCTACAATTTAACTAATAACAGATTAATTAATTGCAGAGCAGAGAAGAGCAGAGGCACTATATATATAGTCTGCTATCTCCGCTGGAAGAGACACTTACCTCCTCTTATCCCCATCCCCTTCCAAATTCCATATCCATGCATGCATACAGATACAGCATAGCTACGTGTAGTGTATTAACACAGTCTCTCTCTCTCTCTCTCTCTCTCTCTATCTATCTATCTGTGTTTTGGCATATCCAGAATTGCAGATGAGGAGAGAGAGAGAGAATGCATGTCAAATCGCCGTCTAAAGAGATCTCTTTTGGAATGATCTAGTTCTAGTTCTAGTTCTATAGCCTCTTCTCTTTGTACAATAATAAAAAAGTCGCTATCTTTACTCAGTATTCTCCTTTCCTTTGTGCTGTGTTGTGTTGTGTTGTGTGCCCCATTCCATCTCATCTCATCTCATCTCAACTCATCTCAATTCAATATATCCAGCGTGTCAGAGACCCAATCTATGATCGATGCTCCTAGCTGCTACTTCTAAAACCATCCAAAGTCAAAAGGGAACATAGCTACATTGCTACATATATAGCTAGCTAGCAACGCATGCAGTGTCAATAGTCAATATATATCTTGGCTTTCTCTTTCTTTTTCTCTTTCTTGCCTTTTTCTCTTTCTTGCTTTTATTATTAAAGAGAACTTTGTAATCCACGCTGCCGACTAAGCTTAATTAATTACTCAATAAATGCTTCGAAAAATATCTTGAGGAAATAAATGTATGAAACCATGTACGTGTATATATATGTATACAAGTTGTTGGTTAGTCTAGCTAGCTAGGTCATGACATGAAGTCACGTAAATATAAATGTATAGTGCATGTGCAAGATGAGGTCTAACTCGCTATTTTTGAAATTAATTGTACTTGTGTTTCAAAAGAGAATTTCTTTTTATCTGGTTATGATAATTAAGGATATATATTAAATAGATAATTATATTAACATGATCCTCAACATATTCTTGCATCGTTCTATCAATTTTTTTTACTGTCATGTAATGCTTTTAAGAAGAAACGAAAACAGATGACACATTGTCGTTATTTTTTTTTAAAAAAATTGAGTCATAAATGTATATATATCTTCTGAACTATTTAAAAAAAAAATAAAAATCAATTAATGATAATGAAAGTAGATTTCACTATCCTTATAATTAACTCTGAAAGGGACACACAACAATCTACAAATTAGATCTTATAACTGTAATCGTACTGTTTAGCTTAACTCATTAATTATTTGCTTAGTAATTAAGGTTATTTGGACCACTCTTGTTCGTTTCAACTCTAACATTTTTGTTTTAATTTTACCTTGCTTTTTAAGATAGAATTGCAGATCATGCCTCTAATTATAAATATTTATAAAAAAAAACAATTCAGTCACATCTTAAATCTGTGAGTTTCTCATATGAAGAATATTATCTTATACATTAGACTAAAATGTTTCACCATACTAAAAAAAAATATGAAAAATAATTATATATAATTGGTGAAAATAATGAAAAAGCATATATGAAGAAGAAGCATATATAAAAATGAATGAATTATTATTATTATTATTAAATAATGGAAGAGATGGGACCCACACACATTAAATAGAATCGACCAAGATGCATCCAAAGGTAGGAATAGGATGACAGAGTATATATAATTATCTGATTAGGAGATGGAGATCTACTTGAGAGGAGGCATGTGATAGATGAGAGAAGCTCAGCTCCATTAATTTCTTTTCTTCTTCTATTTTTTGTTGCTCCTATTGACACCACCACTCCAATTCCAACCTCATAATTTTCATCCAATGGAGAGTTGGCCATGGCCATGTGCAACCTTAACCTAGCGACCAGGTCTTCTGTGGCACATGACATGGAGTTCTTTGTATCACTACAAGTGGCTGGATGACAATTGTTGTTGTGCTCCATTGATAATTGTAGAAGTGGGTAGATAATACATACAAGGCGCCACAGAAGATCTTCCTCTGTCAAAACTGTACCTACTTGTTTGCTAATCATTTTGTTCTTCACTTGTAAATTGTTTTGCATCAGTCACGACTAACTCAATTTATCAATTATTGAAGGGGTCATGCATTATAGGGGAAAAAGAAAGAAACTTTTGTGCATGTTATAATGCATGTGTGGATTGGTACAAAATCAGCAATTTGATGTAACATTTTTTGGCGTAATAATTAAGGATATATGGAGTGATTTTACATTGTATTAATTACTACGCTCTTATGGTCTTTGGTGATCGTTTGACATTTATAAATCAGAGAACATTTAAAGGATTTTAATATTATATTATATTAAACAATTAAACAATTTAATATTATATTATATTACATCATAAGACAAATTAAACAATTTTCGACAAGTTTGTATTTTGTTTTTTCAAAAGCTTCGTTTAATATGAGTATTATCAGACTTTTTGCATGCTATTAAATCTGATATTATTAGGTGGTCTTTAAATATTTTTTTTTTGTTCAAAAATTTTGGTGCAAATTCTTTTTCTGCTCACACAATACTCTTTGAGCCACTTCTTTATTTCACTCATTATCTATGATTATGGATATTTATACGAAAATTGATTCCTTCTGCATAGATAATAGATGAAATGAGAGGACAAATAAAAAAAATATCTTATTTTTTTTCTTTTATTTACTAACAAAGTAAATTAATAAAAATGTCGTGTTCTTTGATAAATAATTATGAACTCATAATATATCTACAAAAATATATGCCAGTACAAGATATACATAAAAACTTAAACCTACACTAAAATTATCCTTATATTATCAATGAACTTACATGATCACATGACTTACAAATTTGTATCTGTTATTATTTCAAATGAAAAAAAATAAGATTCTACTATTGTAATTCAGATCATCGGATCAAAACAAACATATCAAATCAATTATATTTAAAATATAAAACTCTTTTCAAAATAAATCTAATCTATTCATTTTAATCCAACAACTTAAATTAAAATAATAAAACCCTACATTTTCTATTTTGAATAATGTGTGATTTCTTTCACACGAGTCACACATTTTTCATCGTGCGAACACATTGTTGTGAGCGCAGATGGTAGAAAATTAAAATTAGGTGATTCCTGATAAAGTTTTTGGATGTGAGTTATATAATTCATAATTTAAAAATGAGAGGGGATTAGGTAACAGGTTTGAAATTGCAGTTAACAAACAACACCGATCCGGATTTTCAGCACATTTTTGTATTCTTTTAAATACATAAAAGATTCATGCGATGTACCAAACACGTCCATACAATATAAATATATAACGGTACATATATATATATATACTCTCTCCTTAACTAACAATTTTGACCCAAGGATCCTACATTATTATTAAAAAAATATATTTAAAAGATATGGTAATGAATATTAATTTTATTATTTATATAAAATAAATTATTATTCAAATTAATAATTTTATTATATAATTTATTTTATACAATAATTCATTATTCAATTAAAATATCACTAATTTAAATAATAATTTATTTAAAATAAATAATAAAAATATCATACAAATAAATTATATAATAACTCTTCACGCTCTCGCTCTGTCTCTTAGTCTTCTCTCAAACTTTGGTCAAAACTCTGCCTCGAAAAGTGAGTCAAAAATATATATATTTTTAAGTTTTTAACCTACTCTACACATGCTTGGTACTTTGATGGGAATGAGTTTTCTAAAGAAAAAGTATATGCTGTCAATTTCTATGACTCCGTATTTTTAATTCTTCTGCATTATTTCAGTATCAGTGCTGTTCACTGCTTGTATACATGAGGAAACTTTGCAATGTTGGATATCTGATAAATTTACATGAATTAAAGAAAGGATAATTTAACAAGTACTTATTTTTTTTATAATTTTAATGATAAAAAATAAGTAAATATTTCTATGTCACAACCATAATATTAATAATATTAATAATAATAATAACAATAATAACAATAATAATAATAATAATAATAATAATAACAACAATAATAACAATAATAATAATAATAGAAAAATAAATGTGATCCAAAAAAGGACATGATGGTGTGATCAAGGCAAGATCGTGACAACACACACTCGTGCACAACGAATTTAATTAAGCCTACCAATTATTTTGCTCCGACAATATATAATTTATTTATTTTCAAAACCAATGTGGTTAGGAGGTTCAAATCTATGCATTTATTACACTATAAATGTATTAGAGTTTTTAGGTCTCAAACTCATCACTTTTTGAAAATTGGGAATATATATTTGTTTTTTTTCTTTCAATTTCAAAGGTGTACAAAATCAAGTTTGCTTCTGATTTCTTGCCTGATATGAATAATTTTTTTTTGAAATATGAATATCTTTTTTCTTTTATTATCCAAGTAAATTGGGGGGGGGGGGGGCATATGAAATTATGAATAAATAGCTTGCATTTATTAAATAGTACTAAGTTAAATGCTCTTAATTATATGCAAATTTTTGGTGAGAACTTTCCTTTCTTAATCTATGGGATTTTTAAAAATAAATTTGAAATTAAAATATAATTGAAGATGAAAGTATGATTAAGGGAAATTTGGTTTGAGTAACAAATATTTTAGATATTGAGTAAGTGTTAAATTTTCCAATTTGGATAGAACTTGGATACATGCAATGTAATTGTAATCTCTCTCCATCATTGGGAAGTTAATAAATGATTAATCATGAATTTGCATTAAATTGTGGAAAAAGAAATGAAAAGGAAAGAAACCTTACCCACGTGGGGCCACACTCACCATGTAAGAGAGAGAAAGAGAAAGATAGAGAGAGAGAAAGATAGAGAGAGAGAGAGAGAGAGAGAGAGAGAGAGAGAGAGAGAGAGAGAGGAAGAAGACAAAAAAGGTGCTCGTGCGATTTTGATTTGATTGACAAGGCCTCTGCTTCTCCTCAAAACAATATTTGTGAATTTTTTCAATATTACATTTCTATACTCACCAATTGGTCACTACTTCCCTTGTGTAAAATAAAAAAAAAACACCAAAGATTGTATTGTATAATGTATCGTACAATTGTGTCAAGTATTTTATGTATACAATTAATTGGAATGGAATTGTATCATATAGAACTGATCTTATGTATCTGATTCTGTAATAGGAATTGAAAATAAAAATAACAAATAATTTTATTTGAGAAGATTTGGATAGAAAAAAAATATTCCTTTGAATTTTAGTGTCATTTGATGAGAAGATATTTTTGTGAATTGTTTCCGATCAAAGAATAAAATTAATTCAATTTTTTTTTTCATTTTAGTTCCATTCAACAAAATTCAATTGAAAATTATCTTTGGTAAAAAAAATTTCTATTAAAATCAATTAAAATTTTCATCAATGTCATTAATTTTAAGAAGACTAAGGAGGGAAAATATGTTAAATCCAAATGCGGAGGTTATTTAAAAATACATATTAAATTAAGAACAAAAATTACATTAAAGCACGACATGATTTCGAGAAGAAATAAAAGCATGTGACATTTTGTCACTTTTATTAAAAAAATGATTAAAGGAAGATAAGATTATTTATCAAGAAAAAAAAATGTTTTTTGGACTTAAAATTGAAACCTTAATCCAATCTTGTGGAATAAATTCATTTAGCAAAATAACTAATGTAATATAGATTTTTTTGATATAAAGGCTCCATTAACTCCGGTTTTTATTTATTTTTAAATATTTTATACGAAATTTAAATCTACATCTTTCAGTAAAAAGATAAAATTTATCATCATTATCTTAGATATATAATTCTAATGTAATATAAATTGTATATACGAAATTTTAATGAAAGATGTTTTACATTTAAAATGAAAAATCTGACCTCTTCCTTATCAACATTAATAAATTATATTGCACAGGTCAAACACTGTGAGGTCCCATTTTCCTCCATGATCACATCCTTATTAATCAATAACAAAATTCTACCATTGCAACCAACTAAAAATTGCAGAGATAGAGAACGGGTAGAACGGGTACTCCACATGCCTATATAAGGAGACGAATACCGCTCAAACCAGAAAAAAAAAAAAAGGTAGAAGAGAAAGAGAAAGAGAAAGAGAAAGAGAAAGAGAAAGAGCTCCAATAAGTTCTCAGTTCTCTCTGTCATATCATATCAATAGACGCTCTGTTTTCAATTGTGGTGAGAGTTTCCACCCAAAAACAGAGCAAAAACAGAGTGACCCAAAAAAGGGGGAAGAAAGAAAATGGTGATTTTGGGGATTATAGTTGGTTTGATGTTTGGCGTATTGTTTGTATGTACCGGTTTGTTGAGATGGAATGAGGTGAGATATAGAAAGAAAGGGTTGCCACCTGGTACAATGGGATGGCCTCTGTTTGGAGAAACAACTGAGTTTCTCAAACAAGGGCCTTCTTTTATGAAGGAAAGAAGACTTAGGTGAGAATTAATTAATCCATTTTAGATGGATGCTTCTTATTTAATTATGTATGTAATTATATTTTGAGATTTTGTTTCTGTTTTTTGGAATCCTCTCTATTAATGGGCTCAACAATTTCTTTGTTAAGAACCAATTTTTAGGACAAAAATGAAACTGAAAAGGTTTTACAAATCAATTGTTTTTGAAAAAAGAGAAGGTTTTACAAATGCTTTCTAGTTCATTCTTTTTCTCTCTTTCTATATGAAACTTTGATATGACTGGAATCGAATAAAAAGGGAATATATATATATAGTTTCTCATTATTCTTTAATGGGATGTATCATAGGCTTTTGTGTTGTCCCTCCATGTCAAAATAATAGATAATCTCTTTCAAATTAAAAGCATTTTCTATACATTCTTTTTTTTTTCTTTTTGCAATAGATGGTGTGTATATATATATATATATATGTATGTATACATATTTTGATTTGATGAACCATGAAAAAATATTTGTGGTTGAGCTGGAAAGGAAAGGGAAGAGGCCAAAAGGTGTGTGCCTGATTTTATAGAAAGGTTGTCTGCCAAAAGCCCATCTTACCACACTTTTCCAGATTGGATGCCTCTCTTCTTTAATTTTTCTCTCCCCTTTTTTTAATTTTTTTACAATTTTAACCCTGTATCATCCATTCATCAATTTAATCATTATCTTCCTTTATTATCCATAATTTCATATCCCCTTTTTCTTTCAATGTGGTCTGTTTTTTTTACCTTTGGAACTTTCCAAGAATCATCTTTCCATCCCTTTTCTTTAATCTTTCTCTCTCCTTGTTGTATTTGTGTACATTCAACACTCACATATATTATATGAATGAATTCTCCATGAATGATACCCATTTTTTAATTTTCTCATTGGAGCTCATGTGTTAAAATTTGAGGGACCATACATGTTAAAAAGTTGACGATTATTTCTCCTCATTCTAACAACATTTTTCCTTTTATGTTATCTTATACTATTTGTTACAGGTATGGGAATCTATTCAAGTCACACATATTAGGTTGCCCAACTGTAGTGTGCATGGATCCAGAGGTAAATCGGTACATACTTTTGAGTGAAGGAAAAGGGTTTGTACCGGGGTACCCACAATCAATGCTTGATATTTTGGGGAAGTGCAACATTGCTGCGGTGCATGGGTCCACACACAAGGCCATGAGAGGTGCCATGTTAGGTCTTGTTAGCCCAGCCATGATCAGAGACCAGCTCTTACCAAAGATTGATGAGTTCATGAGGTCCCACGTCAGCAACTGGCATGGACAGGTCATTGACATACAACACAAAACCAAAGAGGTATTATTATTTATGTTATATATATATATATATAATTTGCTTTTCTAATCTTCTTTCCAAAGAATATTCTTCTCTGAGACATGGCAGAATCTTAGGTTTTTTGTAACAGGGGAATAAATAATACATCCATCCATCCATCAATTCAAGTACCAAACATAAAGGAACTAACCCTTGTTGCTGAGTCAAAATAAGCAGGGGGGATAGCATAGTAATAGTACACAACCAATCAACAAACAACAAAGAGGATGAATGAATGATGCTTGAGAGATACTAAAAACAGAGCGTACTGTTTTGCTCTGTTTCAGTTGTAGACTTGTAGCACATGACATGCCAGACCAGACCAGACTATGGGAACAAACAACAAAAGAACTAATTCCAAATAGTGAATCTCTCTCTGGTCTGAAGGATCAAACCATTGAGGAACTTCTGGTTGAATGCCTCTATTTGACAGAGAGAGAGATGGTACTAGGTGTTGTACTATGATGAGTAGTATTTTCACTGTTTTATTTATTTGACAATAAGTGATTTTATTTGATTTGTGCAATACCATTTATATATTTATGTATTTAATTTTTTGTAGATGGCATTGCTATCAGCACTTAAACAAATAGCTGGAATAGAGGCTGGCCCACTGTCAGAAGCACTAAAAGCAGAGTTATTCAAGCTAGTACTTGGCACACTCTCTTTGCCTTTTAATTTCCCTGGCACCAACTACCACCAGGGTTTTGAGGTAATTATTACATTTTTTTTATATAAGAGCTTTCTTAACTTTGGTAGTTATTATATATTTAATACTATACAATTTAATTTCTCTAAGATTTCTTAGTTAACTTTACAAGTATTTAATCTGATCTGCTTTTGTTTATTTTTCCTTTTTGAAATGAAATGGTAGGCAAGGAAGAAACTTGTGGGGATGTTGAGAGAGATAATTGAAGAGAGAAGAAGAAGAGGTTCCAATTCTTCCAACTGCCCCGAAAATGACATGCTGGATTCCCTTTTGGAAAATGATGAGAATTCAAAGGCAAAACTGACTGATGAGCAGATAATTGACCTCATAATTGCACTTATTTATTCTGGTTATGAGACTGTTTCTACTACTTCTATGATGGCTGTCAAATATCTCTCTGATCACCCAACTGTTCTTCAAGAACTCAGAGTAAAATTTTCTTTTACCAATTTAATTACCTTAATTAATGTTAATTAATTAGTTTGTGTGAACAATTAAATCAATCCATTGATGATTTTATTCCAACTGATTTGCATTTGCAGAGGGAGCATTTGGAAATTAGGAAAACAAAAACAACTGATTGTAGAATTCACTGGGAGGATTACAAGTCGATGCGGCTTACTCGTGCCGTCATTTTTGAGACACTCAGGATGGCCACTGTTGTCAATGGAGTTCTTAGAAAAACAACACAAGATGTAGAGATAAATGGTTAGTTTAACACACTTTTAATTTACTTTTTACTTTCGCTTAGAAAAAAATTAGGTGAATGTTTTAAGTTTGATGGATTTCTTGCAATTGTTTTCAGGTTATGTAATTCCAAAAGATTGGAGAATTTATGTGTACACAAGGGAGATAAATTATGACCCTTATTTGTACCATGAACCTCTTGCTTTCAATCCATGGAGATGGCTGGTATGTGTAAGAAAATTACCAAGTAATAATTTTTATTTTAATTAGTTCTGTGATGATATGATTAATGATCTAATGATTTTATTATACTAAATTAAATAGGACAAAAATCTCGAGTCGCATCACCACTTCATGTTGTTCGGCGGAGGCGGGAGGTTGTGTCCCGGAAAGGAGCTCGGTATCGCTGAGATTGCGACATTTCTGCACCACTTCATCACTCAATACAGGTTCGTTTCTTTTCTTTGTCTGTTTATTTATTTATTTTTCATATTATAAGTTTATAATAAGAAATGAAATTTTGCTAATTTGTTTTCCTCTTTTTGAATGCAGATGGGAGGAGGTTGGAAAGAATGAGATAATGAAATTTCCAAGAGTGGAAGCTCCAAATGGGCTCCACATAAAAGTATGGGAGAATTAAATTAAAATTAAAATTAATTAGGCGAGGGATTTATTTAGTTTGGTATTTTGTACAAAGGATTAGAATTTAGATAGGACCTTTTACGTACTAACAATGATAGAGGCAAGCATGCATGGTGGATCATGGCATCTTATAGGTGGTGCCCCCTTTTTTGTAAGAATTATTAGCGTCTCGATCGGCTTTTATGGCTTTCCCTTTTTGTATAAAGATGTGATTTCTAAGAAATTCGTGTGCCCAATGGAAAGCAAACTATTTAATTTCACCAACCGTTTTGATTTTCTTTCTCAAATCATTGAGTTTCTATGAAGAGAGTTCAATTATGCGAAAATGGTTCTAGTACAGATATACCACCTCATCTACTGTCATAAGAAATGCTGAAAAATGTGCAAAATCGGCAGGAAAATTGTAATCCTGGAGATGTTAATTCCTCACAAAATATATATTTGAAGTCAATTCGAAGTTTCAGATGGCCACACACGTGCAACGGTGCATGTATATCTCAATGCATGTAAAGTGTTTGATGAAATGCTCCAGAGAGCATATACAAAACCACCAACCCCCCATGAGCAACACGATAGCCATGACCGCCACCGAGGCCTTCTCTCCATATCGGATACCTACTATTTTATTATTGTCAAAGGTTATATTTCCAAGTTAGGCGAACCCATAACGCCATGCGCACGAGGTGCTCGATCAAATGCCTCTCAGTGTCTCAGAGTCTCAGGCCAATGCTTTAAGTCCATGTGACCACACGACCATACACTGACAATGATGCGTCTAAGCAGAGTCGTCTCAGTCGATCTCTGACTCTCTGGCACGGCTTCCTTGGCTTGGGCAGCTCAATAACGCGCTTATTCTTTATGCGAAAAGAAAACTAAACCTAATCACACGATTTATTTTTTCGGAAGGATCCTCCTATAATTATTTTGACTAATGAATTTTTCAAATATTTTAAAAAAAATTTAAAAATATTTATAAATATATTTTTGAACTTATAGATTTATTGTGTTTCAAATTTTATATAACTTAAGTATCAATTAATATTCCATAAAAAATCATTAAATATGAACAGTTGTAAATGTCATGTACTTTTGACAGTCTTTGATTAATAACAAATGATATTTGATTAAATTATATAAAATTTTAAACATAATCAATTGATAAGTTTAAGAATATATTTATAATTTTTTTTCTATTTTTTTAATATTATTTGAAAATTCTTTGTCAAGAGATCCCATCATTTTTTTTGAGGTATTTGCATGATTTATTATTGAGATGGTATTTAATGAATATATGTATGAATTACAATTATTAATCTCGACCTAATTATTTTGTTTGTAACATAAATTCTAATTCACATAAAAATTTGTCTTTATTATTTTATTAAATTCTCAAATTTTATTATTAAGTCGGAAAATATTTTTCTTTATTCCGTGAGAACGTTTTACTAAATGTATATAGGACCTACAAAATTTAATCTTATAAAATTTATTTATGCTAACAGTGTAGTCTTATCCTTGTTTTATAATTTGGGGTCAGAGAAATAATTTTGTCAAGTTGACTACATTATTGGTCTCCGTACCATGTTCAATCTCATGATCTTTTTCTCAGTCTCATTTAAATCTATTAATTATCTCACTTAAAAAATTTCATCTTAATAATAACTTTTTTTTGCATGTGCAAAACTTTTAGTTATAATATCTTGTCGGATTTTGATTTACATAAAACAATGCGGAGTGTTAGTTCTAAACTACTTTGATTATTTTTTATTATTTAAATTGAATATAAATTAAACCTAAATTGATTTTAACATAATTGTAAGATAGAAAACATTAGAAATATATTAAATTTTGCTTATCACAATACTTAATAACAAATTTAATTTACTTATACTCTATGCAATTATCTGTCAATTTTTTTTAAGGTTTTTCATTCTAATTTAGTATTTTCCACTCTCGTGGCTTCGTACCGTGTCTAATTTACGCTAAATCCACTCCGCGGCTTACTTTTCTAAATCAACCACTCTTGATTTCATAATTGGTCAAGATCTAACATAAATAATTAGATTTAACTTTGTAATGTCTTGTTTAAATACCCAAATTCAATTATAAAGTTTGTGAAAGTATTTTAGAATTTACTTTTCAGTGCCTCATCTAAATCCTAAAATGTACTTTATGTAATTATGATATTCATGTCACCTTTCAATATATAGCTTAAAAACACAAGCTTTTATGCACATAAAATGCTAATTTATATTGACTTGTTACCAAAGTTTGTACGAATGTAACAATTCAAATTAATTAGCACAAATGGTGATAAAATTTATCTCTTTACGGAGAGAAATGAATTCAACTACTATAAAAAAAAATTTTAAAAAAAATTAAAATTAACGGAAATCCTTATTTAAAAAAAATATATGAAGTAAAAACATTCTATAAGCCTAAATAAATCTAGGAAAGCAAAAGAAGATTAAGTAAGGAATACAATTGTTAAAACAACATTAATAATCGGATTTAGAAACTTTAGTTCTGAAAGAATCAATTTAACCTTTCATAGGTATACAAATCATCCAACAAAATGAAAGCAAAAGCAACAACTTAAAAAAAAACCAAAAGATAAAAACACACAGAGAGAAACAACTCAATTATAATAATCTTCTTGATTGTTTCCATTCTCATGAATGATTCATGAATCAAATTTAAGTTCATTGAAACTTGTTGATTTGTATGAAATTTATAGCCCATTTGGTGAAATTAAACCCATTACATAACTCGTAAAGCCCATTTGATTAGAGAAAACTGATCTCTCTGTTGGGTTCGGAAATATGATGAACTCAAAGCAACAAATAATTGATTGAACAAATTAATGTTAAAATCTTGAACAAATATGAAATCTCAAAGCTTATCATTAGCAATTGAGATGTCGTACGGGATTAAAAATAGGTAAAGACCCAAAATTTGAGAGTTTCTGCAAATGTTTTTTTTTAAAATAACTCTTTTTTTGTGTTCAAATCAATCAATTATTGTACATGATGCAATCAGAAGTTTAATTTTTTTTTTCCTGATTCAATGAGTCCCTAGTATTTACTTATGACTCAACAGAAGCATCAATTATATTATTATATTATCAACTAATTATTAACTTAAGTAACGATTGAAACTAATTCCAAAAATATGTGAATTATATACAATCAACATTTCTTTTCTCCAAGGAGAGGAGAGGTACCAGTGACTAATTAAAAATTAGTAAACACCGCATAATTGGTTGCTTAATTAATTTAGTCAAAATACGAATTGTCACCACTAATTATATATTCAAAGGGAGAGAAGAAAGCAGAAGACGACAATAACACATATATATATATATATATGCGCATGTACCAATCTATGTAAATATAATATAATTGTATAATAGTTCCAGCACAGATATCGTTGCATGCCAGAATTAAACCCACATGCACTGATTATTATTTCCAGAAACAAAATAAAAATAAGAAAAATATTTGAGAGGTATTATTATCATATGGATTTTATTATTTATATAAAATAAATTATTATTATGTTAATGATTTTTATTATACAATTTATTTTATATAATACTTTATTATGTAACTCAAATACTATTAATCTAAATAATAACCCACTCAAGTTGAATAATAAAAATATACTATATAAATAAGTTGTATGATAAAATCATTGGCATAAATAATAATTCATTTAGTCTGAATAATAAAATCGGTATCAATTACAGTATTAATGACGATATCTATATAACATCTCCCAAAAAAAATATATATATATTCCAAACTGGCTAAAATTATTATCATGTACGATATATAATATTATGACATGGAACATCTTCCTTAATTTGTCTCTCTCTATGTGGTACATACATTACCTTATACATACTATTATACATGCATGAATCATGATCCACATTTCTTTCGTTTGTTTTGTTTAAAGAAATGGCGAATGCTATAGCCGTGTCAGTGTTTCTAATTAATTAGAAACGATAGAAAACAAAAATAATTTCTAGCTCATGCCATCCAATTAGCTAGTGGATTAATTGTTGAGTTGAGCATGACACAATTTTACATCATGCAAGAAATTAAAATTACTCAGTCTGCATTGTCTCAATTTAATATTTAAAGGTCAGGCTTGACAATGGTTATTTTGCCAATTTTGATAATGATATTTTGAATAAATTCGAAAAAAATTATAGATATATTTTTTAATTTATAAATTGATTGTATGGTAAATTTCATATAATTTAAATTATCTATAAGTTCTACTATATCTCTATAATTTTTTTTTTCTATTTTTAAGATTTTTTTCAAATTTCTTTAAAAATCCATTGTCAGATTGTCAAAATAAACATTTTGAAATAATCCCTTCCCATTTTTAAGAATTGTATTTAAACCGTTTGATGTATGTATGGGCACACAAAGTTTGAAACGGATGGTTTGAGACCTTTCCAAATTATTTAGATATCTAAAATGACATGAGTCGTTTTGACGTATTTTTAAACTTATTAATTGTGTTTTAAATTTCATAAAATTTAAATATTATTTGATATTTTATAAAATATTATCAGATAGGGATCATTATAAATGTCATGTGATTTTATTAGCTTTGCATCAAATAATACTCAACTTACATGAAATTTGAAATACACTTAATTTTATAACTTCAAGAATATTATTATAAAAATTTAATCATTTGAATTTGAAACATGTAATCTCATATTTTGCAAACATTATTTTTATCACTAAATTAAAATTAATTTTAAAATAACATTTACCAGTTTCACACATCCATTTCTTTTAATGAACAAAAAGAAACAAATCTATGAAAATAAAATATTTTTACGAGCCAATCATCTTAAACGAATACCGATATTATTTACTGGCTAATTCTACTATGAATTAGAATTTATATTATAAATAAAATGATCAAATTAAAATCAACAACTATAAATCATTAACTACTAAAAATTTTAATTTAAAATTTTTAATTCATAACTGAACTATTACTATTTAAATGAATTTGTAACGTGGTAATTTGAAAAAATTGAGGGGAATTATTTTGCGGCGCCAATCATGCATGGCGTCGGTGTAAACAGTAGCTACGTCAATTATTGTATCTGAAATTTTGAATGAAGAAGAAAAAGGAGGTTAAAAAGAAGGCGAGAATGTCGGTGGAATAAGGAGATGAGAATCTCTCTCTCTCTCTCTCTCTCTATCTATCTATCTATCTATCTATCTATCTATCTCTCTCTCAATCAATCAATCATGCCAGATCTGCTACTACTATTATACTACTCATTCCTACTTTTGTTAAAGATTACATATTCAAACTAAAAAAGAACAAAAAAGATTGCATATTTGCATGTGCCATGGCGCACTAACAGTCTATATATAGTCTATGCTCAATACTTTTGTTAATGATTATTGTGCAAGGAGAGGCGTTTCTTTAATTTCCTGTTTCTTTCTGAAATAAGTATTTTTGTTAATTTGAATATTTATTTTTTAAAAATACTTTTTAGAGATTTCAATCTATGTCTTTTCATAAAAAAATAGAATTTATTATTATTATTTGTGCTAAGGCTTTCGTTCGATATTGTATAAATTATTTTGCTCAATTAAGAATGGCCCAATAAATTAACTTGAAAAAAATGACTGACAATATCATTTCACCTAAGATAACTACTAACTGACAGAGCTTAATTCTCAAATTAGGTCATTTCAATTCGTTCAGATCCCATTCTAATCAGCCATGAAAGAGAAGATTCGGCCATGACAAATTAGTTATGTAATCCATACATACAATTCTCAACAGTTTTATATTTGAAATCAAATGCAAGTAGCACAAGACAAAATAGAGCTAGGTAAGAGGTGTACTTCGTCAATTGCATGTGACTTAATCATGTGGTGATGTGCCATTCCATCTGTCTATACTTATTAGCAAGCCAGCTGTATATATGCACTGTTTCAAACTTCATAATTTGACTTACTGGTACTGGTAAGTTTCAGAGTTGGTGGAAGGATGTAATGGGAACTTGTATGAATAGGACTGGTGATGTGCCATTCCATCTGTTTATACTTATTAGCAAGCTAGCTGTATATATGCACTGTTTCAAACTTCATAATTTGACTTACTGGTACTGGTAAGTTTCAGAGTTGGTGGAAGGATGTAATGGGAACTTGTATGAATAGGACTGGTGCCAAACATTCAAGTCTAAGTCAACATAACATTTTTTTTGTAATCAAAGAGCTATATGGAGAGATTCACATTCACTGTTATATTTTTCTTTATAATTTAAGTATATCATATTTTTTTTTATCTATAATGTATAAGGCTCAGTAAATATATAAATAAAAAAATATTTTTTATAACTAAATTTATATCGTATATATTAAATTGAACTGTTTAAAATATATAATAATAAATGTATCATAAATTTTAATGACAGTTAATATTCCCATAAAAAGGAAATTCAGATCCCACCCATGTTTCATTAAAATAGGCCGGTTTTAGGTTATGTATTTCAAGAAACAATTATCCAATAATTGAAGCAATAAATTTACATTTTGAAAAATGAGGAAACTCATTTATGTTTACAATAATAGAGATCTTGTATGTAATTGTATACTTTAATTTAAGAAACTGAAAAAAAAATAAAACAGAGAGAGAGAGATGGTTGATCCATGCATCATCATCATCATTCATCTGCATGCAACCCAACAACTCCTCTTTCAGAAATTTAATTCTCCTTAATCAAAATCTTGATCTCCTGTGGCAGGCACAGTGTCTCCAAACCAGTAACGAATCACTAAATCCCAATCCCAAATTCCTTAATCCAGACTTAAAACAAAAGGGCAATTATTAACCTTCAATAAATAAAGGCCAGATAAGTAATTAGTGACCCTCCATAAATCTCCATTTTCTCAAACCTCCACCTTAAACAAAAACAAATCCCGACTTTTTTCTAATTAACTCTCTCCATTCCCAAAAGAAATATAAAAATTCGGAAAACCTGGACCCCACATGTCATACAGACAATGAAATCTTCCTCCAGACCCGGTCAACCACAGTAAAGAAATATCAGAAAATGGGAAGCGCGGGAGTTCCAACGTATATTGAACCAAAATTTTGTCCGATGGATAAAATAGCCGTTCGATGGAATTAAGATTCGCATAAAACTTCGCTCTCATGCTGTAATAATCGTGCGAATTATTAAATTTTATGATCCAACGGTTATTTGGCCCATCGGATAAAAATATGGTCCAACCGATTCGCAGAAAATAAACAAAAATTAAATCCCTTGCCCCGACTTGGTCGCACGTTGCTCCACATGCCTCCCTCCTTTCTCTCTCCCTCTCCTCTCCTCTCATCTCTCTATTTAAAACCCTTCCCCTCCCCTTCTCCTCTCTCACCTCATCTCAGCTCCTCTCATCTCGCACCTCCTCTCCTCTCCTCTCCTCTCCTCTCATTCCAATTCTCTCAGAAAGAGTTAGATCGGAAGGATTTCGAACAATGTCAGTCCCAATCACGCCAGCGCTCAAGGATGAGCTGGACATAGTGATTCCGACGATCAGAAACCTAGATTTCCTCGAAATGTGGAGGCCGTTTTTCCAGCCGTACCACCTGATCATAGTACAGGATGGAGATCCCACGAAGACGATCAAGGTGCCAGAGGGATTCGATTACGAGCTCTACAACAGGAACGACATCAATCGCATCCTCGGTCCCAAGGCCTCTTGCATCTCCTTCAAGGACTCCGCTTGCCGCTGCTTCGGCTACATGGTGTCGAAGAAGAAGTATGTCTACACCATTGATGATGACTGCTTTGTAAGTACTCTTTAATTAGCTTAATTCCTGATCCATGTTTTCTTATTCAATTCTATCTTATTTGAATTTTAGAAATTAAGATATGTATATATATATATAAAAGTTTGATTTGATTTTGAAGCTTCTCTTTTCGTTTAAGTTGCGGATGTCTTGGATCTAGGTACAAGGTGTCTAGATCTGGGTTTGGAGTGTGTTTGACTTAATTGTTTTAACATGGCGTTGACTTGTTTAGATCTGGAGATGTGGATCTAATTCTTTTTAGTTGGAAACAAAACATGTTCTATACGGTCTAATTCTGATTAGACGATTTAATTAGGATCTGTCTGCCCGTTAACTTCGGGCAGGCTGGGCAGTTTGATTTTTGTTGATGTCATTAGGTCAACCCTCAACAGCAATCTGGACATAAGACTAAAGTTAGACCAGATACATTAAACATTGACCTAATGACATAATTTTGGTTTAAATTCAATCTTATGATTTGATTTTGGTTTAAAATATATGATAATATAAAATTTAATTTAGAAATTTCAGTTTATCCACTGGTAAAACTTTAAGCTTATTCACAGCACATGAACTTTCTAAACATAATTGCAAACAAGTGTTGATCTCAAATTTTCGATAATATGCATCATATTTGTCAAAAGATCTGATTTTTAACTATAAGACAGTCAAATGCCAATACATTTTAGAAATCCAAAGCAAAAGGAAGCTATGATTTGATGCTTTGAATCTTGTATGTGAACAAAAGGTTGCCAAGGACCCAACGGGGAAGGACATCAACGCGCTTGAGCAGCACATCAAGAACCTGCTGAGCCCATCCACACCCAACTTCTTCAACACACTTTACGACCCATACCGTGAAGGCGCCGACTTTGTGCGTGGTTATCCATTCAGCATGCGCGAGGGTGCCAAAACCGCAGTTTCTCACGGTCTATGGCTCAACATCCCTGACTATGATGCCCCCACTCAGATGGTCAAGCCCCGCGAGAGAAACTCCAGGTATTTTATATTTTTTGCTTAATTTAAGACTTGTAAGTTCAATAATTACAGGAAGAAAATCATACCGAACGGCTATACCACAATGACAAATTCGAGATGTGCTTCACATTATTGAAGATTGTTTGTTACTTTCTTGTCAGATATGTTGATGCCGTTATGACGATTCCCAAGGGAACCCTTTTCCCCATGTGTGGCATGAATCTCGCATTCGACCGTGATCTCATTGGCCCAGCAATGTACTTTGGGCTCATGGGTGATGGCCAGCCCATTGGGCGTTACGACGACATGTGGGCTGGATGGTGTGTCAAGGTATAGTTGTTTTTTTATAGGTTCTTTGCAAATTGTGGGGCAAATCTTGTTTGATCCAGTTCTGACTAGGTGGAACCATATTTTTTTAGCAATAGCATTGGATTTAATAATTCAAAGAAATAAAATTTGGTACTTTCATTATTCGTCTAGTTACATTAAATAAGTATAAGAGAATAATAAAAGTGGAATAGAAAAGACTGACAAATAGACAGAGACTGTTTCAATTCAAGTCCTTAAAATGAGCATGGATTAGGTACGTGCAAATGACTCTAATTTCTCATACCTCTATACTCTGGCACAATTTCAGGTCATTTGTGACCATTTGGGGCTTGGTGTAAAGACTGGTTTGCCTTACATCTGGCACAGCAAGGCGAGCAACCCATTTGTGAACTTGAGAAAGGAATACAAGGGTATTTTCTGGCAGGAGGAGATCATTCCCTTCTTCCAGTCGGTGGTCCTTCCGAAGGATTGCACAACTGTGCAGAAGTGCTATCTTGTGCTGGCAGAGCAGGTTAAAGAGAAGCTCAGTCCCATCGACCCATACTTCACCAAACTTGCCGATGCTATGGTCACATGGATTGATGCATGGGACCAGCTCAACTCAACCGGTGCTGATGCTAAATTGGCCAATGGTGCTGCCAAAGCCAATGGAAAATAGAGCAAGCGGCACAGCTTGTAAGCACTGTTGAAGTGAGACTGAAGCGTCTCTCCGTTCTAGTTCTAGGCTTCTAGCTTGGAAGATATTCTTTATTATTATTCAATATCATTCTTTGTGGTTATCATCTCTTTGTTATACTTGTGTTAGACAATAATTACGTGTTTTTCTCTTCAATTTTGGTCATTTTAAAGCTGATGTCCTGTGGTTAATTTGATAGCTTTGTAATTTTCTTTCATATTTTAAGAAGACAATGATATTGTACTTTTCTTAAACAAAGAGAGTTACTGATTGCATGTCACGTATGTTTTCAAAAGGTAGAATAAAATCACATCACTAATCACTTTAATAAGGTCATTTTGCAAGAACTGTCCATGTCTTGGATATAATTTGAATTATTATTAATATTTTCTGAATTAGCAAGTGGAGTACAACTTATTCGTTATTGTAGATAATATAAAAATTTTAAGGGAGAATGTAAAGTAAAATAAAAGAAAAGAAAAGGGTAGGATACTAGGATTACCAATTATAAAATCCAATCTCTAGCTAAATGCTTACGACCGTCTCCGAAGTTAATATCATTGGAAAAAGATCACACAAAACCATTAAGTTCTTTCCATAAGTACCAGAGACAGGCGAGAATCCCCCCCCCCCCCCCCCCCCCCCCCCCACAAAAAAAAAAAAAAAAAAATTATGAACTAATCCTAGTTCTTTACTTCTTCTCTATGTTTTATGATTGGTGTACCATGAACCGTGTAAAGACTAGAGTGTAGACCTACCGGACCCTATTATGACATTGATGTTTTGTCTCTAATTAGCGTACATTGAGAACAAAATTGCTATGAAGTTTCTGCACATGCAGCAATTAAAATAAAGACACTTAAACGACACGTACACATTGCTCGATTAGTATCATACGGATCATGCAACTTGTTAAAGTAAAAAGTAACTAAAAATAAAAAAAAATGCAAGGAACTCTAATTTCACGTTCTAAAGGCAAAGTGCAAGCATCTAAACAGATAGACAGGCATGCATTCCTTTTTGTAGAAAAAAGAGTTGCACTTGACAAAAAGCAAAAGTACCCATATACTTGTATAGAAACCTCAATGGAATTGGAATTGGTATCTCCTTTCTAATTTGGCTTTTGTCCCAGTGTTTCTTAACTTTACAGCTTGTAAATTAGGACTTGATTTCTATCATCTGCCACCGCCACAGTCCCCGATTGGTGATCAACAGCTATACACGACACACTTCCACCTGATTCCAATAAACATGCAATTGAGCACAATTCTGTCGCATATGCTGCTTTGTTAAAAAGATGATAATAAAAAAAGACACTTGCATTTGGGATAGACAAAAATTCTAAAATATAAAAATAAGAAACTCATTTTTTTTATGCAGCCAGATGAAAGAAGAATATCTTGCAACAGTGGCAAAAATAATGTGAACTATATTTTTCAGAAGTTTATTGAAGAAATAAGAAACATGGTTGCACTGGACTAAACCCTTTAAAAAGAAGCCAAGATATACAAAAGGAAGAGGGAAAGATATATGTGCAACTTACTTTCAGAACAGTGGATAGAAGCAATCTTTCTTCCAGAAACTAATTCCCATTTATAGAATAAACCATCGAGGGTTCCTGCAAACCCATAATCAGTGGAGGCATCGACCACACTAATCCTGAAAAGAATGGAGACAAGCTCAGAATCCAACATGCCTTTAAGCTTCTAAAAGAGTACAAAATACAAACCCAAATCAAGAACCAGACTGATCACAATCATGACAAAATTGAACTTAAGAAACCTGGCCCAAAACCCAATCAGACCGAACCTCAAATGTTCCGAACCCAATTTATCCAACCTGAACTGAAACAACCCAAGACCAGAAGTTAGCCTACTGAAACATAAAAAGTTTCCAACCCAAAATTGACCTGAGCCTCAACTGATTCAAACCCAGGTTTAATCCAACTGTCAACCTACAGACATGTACCTTTGGTCCAAAACAAGGCCCAGGAAAAGTGAGTTTTTGACCAAAAGAGCCAGTCTCCATCTTCTGTTTGGTTCCGTCACCTTCAGATCCTTTTGATACTCTGATACCGTAGCAGAAGAAACCAGTAACCACACAGCCACATCACCATCTCCAGATTGCATCCAGTTTCGTTTGTTTGTAACAATATCCTTCAAGTGTGCTTGTAAACAATTGCTGCTAGAGACTTCACTCTTCTGTGTGTTGAAGCAGCTCAAGGGAAGAATCTCAGAGATTATGTTATTTGGTGCCAGGAACTTTGAAAGAAGTGTTTGCCCTTTTATGTCCCTGGAAGTCATTTTTTTTATTTGTCAATTTAGCTTTTGCTTAGTATTTGTTTGTTCATCTTGTATGCTTAATTGCCATATTGATGATAACTTTTTTAGGCCGAATAGTATGAAGGTACCAGAAAAGGTCTGATTGAATGTTTGGGCATGAATAAATTCAGTACCTTGTTAGGCAAATCAAGAACAAGGGTGCATCCACATTTTTTATGGCATATCTAAAGTTGAATGAAAGAACATCACATACCACAAGCAGAAGGCACCAAACCCATTGTGGCCAAGAACAAGATGATTAGATCCGGGTATTTCTCTCAGTTCCAATATTGAAGGGCCCACATTGTCAGATCCAGGTAATGTGAATTCATCTGATATACCACTGTCAACATAAACAAAAATAGAAACTATATATCAATAAAGAAAATGTGGAAAAACAGAGAATATCCCGTCAAAGTCACAATGAGAGTTCCTTTGACCAAACATAATTTGTTTGTAAAAGGAGGTCGTCCTTTTTGTTTTGTTTGGCACAGTGGTGCCATAAATCTTGTCTTCTTAATTTTTTTTAAAAAGAAAGAGAGAGAACAATGGCACTAGGTGAAAAAGATAAATGTTAATAATAAGTTACCTCCATTTAGGGCACATAACCCACACATGCAATCTCACACTCCCTTCAAACACAATTACATAATTCGGTTTGCAGACCAAAATGCAGGTGGCTCTCTCCTGAGACTTCAGCTTGGTCACCAGTGAAACAAACCCAAAATTGACTCGTACGATTTTCAAGCAATTCTCATTCCCTTGTTCCATCTTACAAATCAAGCATGAACAATCGATGCTCATATTACTGCCAGTATAGACATTTAATAAGATTCATGCAAATACCCTTTGTTCACACATGCATCCTAGCTTAATCCTGAATTTGCATAACCCATCAACTCTGCTTTTCTTAAGACTACTTTTAGGGTGTTTAAAAACAACTGATATGAAAATTAAGGATAATATAATAACCAAGCAAAAGAGATTGTCTGAGTTTGTTTAAGCATCATCACTGCTATAGAGAGGTATTTACACAGACAGGAGAAAGTAAATACTAGAAGGGAACCTAGACAAATTTAGGTTTTTAGTAAGGTGCATCAGGAAAAGCCCACAAAAATGATGTGCAGAAATTCACCTGCAAAAAGGTGTCTTGATACTTGGAAAAAGTACAAGCAACTGTCCCTCTGTAATGTATTGCAACCCAACTCTTCCAAGTGGTAACTGTTACAAGAAAGAAAGCAAATTAACAAAAATTGAAGAAATTCTACTTTCTCTGAGTTATTGACTTGTAGGCATCTTTACAAAGTATACCCAACTTTCTATTTTGCTTGCAGATAAAACACCTGATAGTTCTCATCGCTTGAACTAACACCCATCAGAAGGGAAAAATGCCAACCAGCCTTTACACTAGTGATGATGAAAGGTGAATCGCATTAAATGTTGATGAATTTATCTTCACATCTAATAAAGCATTTCCCCCCATAATCTAAATAAATCTAAAAGTTAACAGAGGATTCACAACTTATTGGTTTTCTGCTTGTATACACTGGTTAGAGAGCCAGTAGGTATACCGTCACCACGGAAAGTTGGCATATTTGGAAATGAACAAAACTACGTCAACTGCTAATTTGCAACTTTTTGAGTATTGCTGGATTTTAACTGCAAATATAGTAGAATGCTTGATGTTGTCCCAAAAAAAAATCCTGAAACAGAATGCCCTTTAATAATCAAGGACTATAATCTGATTTAAACTTTAGGTAAATCCAGAAAACTTTATCACCTTATTTCCATAAAAATTCTGACAAAATGGCAAGATAATTGAAAGAAAGCTTACATTTCCTTTAACAGGTGGCTCCTCTGATGAAAGAAAAAGCATTGAAGTGTATCCAACAAATAAAGGCTGAGCCGAAGAAGACACACGATATACATAAAGAGTCCTCTCACAACTATCTAAAGCACCACATAACACACACAGCTCTGACCAGTCACCCTTTGAGCTTAAAGTAACAGATAGAACTGGTTGTGGGTGGAGATATGGTCCAAAGAGAACCTCAAGCTTATTTTCCAGTGGCAAACCTGCAATTTTGTTCTCCAGGAGAGCCATGTTTTCAAGGTCTTGGCAAGCTATGCTTTCTGACAAGGGATTTTCAACTCTAATGCTGTTCTTTACTCTTTCAGTTTCAATCTTAACAAATTCCTCTTCCAAGCAGGCCAAAAAGGAATCACTCAATAAGATGCCAGCTTTTTCATGGTCTTTCTGTGATTTATCATCTTCTTTCTTGATAAAAGTTGGTCCGGATGCATCACAGGTTACATGACCAGCTTCTGTAGTGGCATTATTTTCATCAAAGCTATCTGCGATTACATCTTTGGCCTCCTCTGAAGTATCAAGAGGTTCATGTTTGCACTCATTAAGAGGCGGATTTGTATTCTCCATTTCATCGTGTAAGGTGTGGACCACATTCTCAGCATCTGATTTATAGTTTAGTTTATCATCTTCTTTCATGGCAGAAGTTGATCTAGAAGCATCATTTGTTTTATGGTTAGTTTTATTAACAGGGTTATAATCGTCATAGGTATCTGGGATTACATCTTTTACCTCCTCTGCAGTATTTGGAGGTCCCGGTTTGCAGTCATTAAGAGATGAGTTTGCATTTTGCTTAACATCAAGTAAGGTGGGATCCACAGTATTGGTATCTGGTTTGTGATTTAGATCTTCTGCTTCGACTTGACCTGATTAAGAAAGAAAGCACCATTAAATTACTTGTCACTTCAGTACCCATGATTTATACCAGCACAAAACTGGTGATTTTGCAGATGCTAGAGATAAATTTTTCAGTGAGGTCATGGTCAAATAAAAAAAAGAACCACTATTTATCAAAATTAGCAGGAGGCAAGTTATATTTCTGACAATATCCATGAATCTGCTGTCTTCTTAGTAGCCTTTGACCAGTATTACATCGAAGTAGCTCAACCTATTTAACACTTTTGAACTTCACTAAACTAAACAATTTAATATACCTTCTAGTTCCTCTTATCTATTCTAAGTATCACACTATCATCTTTCTAAAAACCTAACTCCTGTAACTTATTGAGGAACAAAGAAATGAAAGCATGGTTTCCAAGAAAATTCTATTATATCATTCCTCGTCCAGTAAAAGGATGCTTTTCCAGAAGTACCAAAAATCATGATTTATTTTGAAAAATAATGAGAATAGAAAGCATTTTCAAATAACCTTGCTCAAATTACCTCCAACTTTCTCTATTGTTGTTAGATCACTTCCAATTTTCTCTTTGTTTCCTCGCATTTTCTTTCTCAAGCTTTTCTTACGATATGTTTTCTTGAGAAGGGGGATGGCTTGTGGGAGAAGAAAGGCCATCATTGACCTTGTTATTTCCTGTTGCTCAGAATCATGGTCGGTCTTTTGAGAGCTCAGATTTGACGAACCAGATGACAGCCTCACATCTGACATGGAATCTCTGAGCTCATCTTTCATGATTGCTTCCTGTGGAGTGCAATCAAGAACAGGAGATATTTCTTCTGGCAATGTCTGTGCAGGTTTCCAGGCAAAGTTTTCATTTGTGTCAGCAAAGCTGTCTTGCACAAGGTCTCTCTCAGGGTTATTGTTCATGATTCTGATGCTTCCCTTGAGAAATATAAAAAGGCATTATTTTAAATCCAATTGGGATATCAAAGATAGAAGCTCTTCCAAGAGAGAAAAGATAATAATATTAATAGTGAAAGAACAAATAAGAAAGACACTTTGCTTTACATAATTGGCACAGGGGATCAGCATTATCCCATGTGACAAAAGGTAGTATAATCTAATATTACACAACCTTTTAATTAATATGAAACTTAATAGACTAACTAAGTTTTTGCATAAAAGATTATTTTTAAAGAGGAGGCATTTTAAGTACCTCCATATTTTCTGCATAGGATGGCATAATCTCTGCAACTGTTTCGTTGTGATTTTCCAGAGATATTACATATTTCTCAATTATGGCATCATAATCACCATTTATGATCTTCATTTCTTCTCCGTTATTTTTTTCTGAATAGTTTATTCAACGAAACAATCAGTAAACTTGAAGCCAACAGGAAAAAACTGCAGGATATCCATTTATTTAATGGTCTTTTGAATGCGATGATGCAAAGTGTCTAAAATTTGACAAATAAGAAGAGTAAGTCATGCAAGTAGGCCCTAGGTACGTAAAAAAAAAAATCAAAAACACCCATGCAAGAAAAACAACTCCAAGAAACTTTCTTCATCCTTTGTCTTCAAAGGAATTACCAAAGTGCCCTCTTTCTTCAATGGAGGGTCATCCAGGCTCTTTTCTAAACAAGATGAAGCCAAGATAAAAGCAACCTTTTATTTTACTGTGTCTTACAGAGATATCTAAGATATTACTCCTTTTCCAGGGGATGCATCACATCCTGGTGCTTTATAGGATGGTGTGAAGTTATTTTTATCATAAAAGGCACCTTGTTGTGAGTCACCGATCAGGTCTGGCCTCTCATTATCTTTTGAGGAACAAACTTCTTTGTGCATCCTCTTGGCCAATCTTTCCTCAGGTTTGCATTTCACGCTTCTTTCGCCATTACGTTTTGATTTCCTCAAGTAGACAAGTATTTTTGAATCTGAACTCTTATATTGATTTTGTATATTTTCGTGAGCTTGTAAAGTTTGCTTGGATTCATTTGGAGAGGTTGAATTTGCATTGGCAACCAATTCACGGAGTAATCTCTGAACTACTTTGTTTTTGAACCCAAATAGCTGTATTCATGAAAAGAAAAATGTTTCACTCATAATTGGATTTCTGAATATTGTGTCAGTGTACTTAGTACTTGCAATTATTGCAGA
This sequence comes from x Bolboschoenoplectus mariqueter, assembly GCA_037678475.1. Taxonomy (NCBI): domain Eukaryota; kingdom Viridiplantae; phylum Streptophyta; class Magnoliopsida; order Poales; family Cyperaceae; genus x Bolboschoenoplectus; species x Bolboschoenoplectus mariqueter. The sequence goes on along the minus strand of CM075242.1, from coordinate 554,118 downwards.
CAATAATTAAAACAAACTAGTTGTGCCATGTATTACTTTCAAATGACTATTTGAGCAGAATTTAATGCTTTGGCCACTGATAAGCCTTAAAATAAACTCTCAAGCATCAACAAGCTGAGTTGAACCAGAACCTAAAGCATCAAGGTTGCACACTGGTTGGAATATATCATATAAGCACCATAACAGAACAATGCTCAAGTAAATTAATATACAAACAATAATCATACAAGGGGAAATTAAGTATTAGTTTGCTTACCTCAGAACCATCAATATTAGAAGAAAGCCTTCTCCCATTCCAATTTATAGCTTTAGGCGAATTTTTCTTCTGAAAGCTCTTCCAAGCTAGATCTGGTGTCACACCACTACACGATTCCTCATCTGCCAGCTTAACCTGTTATGAGTTGAATCTCATTTCAAAAATTCGAATCAGATAAAGACCCAAAGCAAGGATTGACATTCAGCTGGCAATGTCTACATTGCAATTGGGTGTTTGAAAAATTGATTTGGAATCAGATAGTCAAATCTACATGGCTAGATGACAAGAGATCAAAAAAGAAAGAAACACAGGTTCAGCAGAAATAGGTTCAATTTGCTGTTGTTGTGATAGTATATATGTAAGAAGACTTAACAATAAGTTAAGCCAGGTCAGTTAGGTGTTACTCAAACCTGATCTGCAAGAAGTTCTTTCAGGATTAAGATCGGGAATTGACATTCGAGCTACTGGGTTTGGTTACTTTTGGTTTAGGGTTTAGGGTTTGGTTTAGAGTAGCAAAGCCAAAAAAAATAGCCACAAGCCTAAAAGTTATATTTAATTGGTTTTATTTGGATTTAACAGAGAAATTCTCCTATTTTTACGCTTAGCTGAAATCAAAGTTCTACCAGTGAATTTCATTTAACAAAAAGGAACGAGTGTTATGACCATGACTTCTTGATTGGATTTTGTAAAGTTGGGACATTGGTTCAGTATAGTGATGGAAAACAAGACTAGACAAATTGTATCCTAAGGTTAAATGAGCTCTTCAATTCCCTCAATTTAAGCAACTATGCAATAAATAAATAAATATAATAGAATAATCTGGAAACAAAGTGAAATAGGATCGAACCAAAAATAATGGACCTTTCGGTCCTTCTCTGATCTCCATCTGGCATCTGGTCCCAGCGTGGTTTCGAACCGCACGATACCCCACCGGATATGGATACCGATCCTTAGCCTATAATAGAAACCAAACTCCAGTAAGCTCGAGAAGAAATAACAATATTAGCAACCAAATTGCACTTATATTATGGTTTACATGGTGATTCGAAGGTGTAATATTGCAATAGAGGAATGGAGAGAAGAGAGAAGGGGGTGGGATTGGGGAAGACGAACCCGCGATGAGCTCCAGTACTTCTTCTCCCAGTGACCACGGTATAGCGCTCCAACAGAGACGATCTCCAGGTCATCCTGCGCCTCCGCCAGAGAACCTTGCTTCTCCATTGATGGCGATGGAGAAATCGCACCGAAAACCTAGTGTCGGGGTGGGTGGAGATTGAGCTATTCGTTTCTTGGCGCCATTTTTTGTTTTTTCTCTAGTTTTCTACATCCGTGAGTGGCAAATGGATTGCTAATTTGCTTTTTAGGCTCCTAACTGGGCCTTAACCTGAGAATTTCCAATTTCGATCAAATTGGGAAAAGACTTAAGAGGAGTTGGCACAAATTGGACCTTAACCTGGTCCAACGGGCCTTCAGCTTGTTCCTACGGTTTTAATAAATAAAGAACATGTTAATGATTTTATTCTTTTAATTTGAATTTTTTTAAATACTACATAAATGTATGTTAGAATTATTTTTTGAAGTGGTTCTAAATATTATAGAAAGCCTTAGGACATATTCGATGGACCATGTTTCCATAGGTATAAATGAATTAATTTGTGTGTGTGTGTGTGGGGGGGGGGGGGGGGGATATTCATTATTCACACTATTCAATTTGTTATTAACACAACACAATTTGAAATCTTAATTTGATTAACAAATTTGTCCCTTCCTAATTACTTCCTCCAACAATTAATGCCTTTGTCATATAAATTCATACAGCCTTAGTTTCCTTTATAATTACTTCATCCAACAAGCTCTATTATATTGTTTTCTTTGTGATTTATATCATTTTGATTATTTTTTAAACTTTTCTTAATTTTCCTAGTTAATATATCCAATACAAGCTTACTATGAAAAGAAAGAAAGAAAAATATTTCAAATTTAAACAAAACAAGGAAAATATCGAATCCAAGTGGCATGTCAAATTAAATGAAAGAATTGGCTAATGAAAAGTTCAACAATTAGGGAACAAGGATTTGGTACCGAGTAGATCCAAAAGGAGATACAGTAAATTAAATATGAATATCATCAACGGAATTAAGGGAAAATAGTATGATATTTTGTTGGAGCCTTGGAGGATGTAATTATGGGAAACTAAGGCTGTGTTTTTTTCTTATATAAGAGCTTCCGATAATCCGGATATTTATTTCTTTTCAAATATCTCGTGCATGATTTGAACATGCATCTCTTCATAAAAAAAGACAATGCCTAATATCATTGTATTAGATTTACGGTTAATCGAAATTAATTGCTGGAGGAAGCAATTAGGGAGGGACAAATTCGCCCACTAAATTAAAATGTCAGATTATGTTGTGTTAAAAAGAAATTGAGTAGTGTGAATATCAGCTCTCATGAATTATTGACTTTTTGAGGACTGAGGAGAATTTTCTCTGGAGCTCGTTTGGCTGCAGATTTTCCATAGAAAATTTGGAATATTGTTTCCAATTTTTACCTCCATTGTATAGAAACAAGTGCGAAAAAGAAATGTTGAAGTCGGATCGACTCCATTTTTTTTCCTATGTGATTATGCAGTGATGTTCCTTTTTTTTTAATGCTCTTTCTCGTATACAAAAGATTTTTATTTTAATTAAAGTTGTTTCTTGGATTTCGGTTCCACAGAATTAAAATATTTATTAAAAAGTTACTTTTTAAGAAGATAATTCTGTAAAATGAAGTTTTATATTTAATAGATTCTGAACTCAGACATTTTTTTTCTCAAAATGCTGAAAATTTCTATGATAGTAATATCACTATAATTAGGTGTGCAACATTTCATGCAGAGGGACTCTAAAGAGATGAACTAATTTAAAAGTTATATTACACCTTAAATATGTCAAGCATATCATTTTAAATAATGAGATTTATGCATTACACATAAGTCATCTCATCAATATAAATATAGAGAAAAGAAACAAATTTAACGGATAAAGTTATAGATGATATCATATACCTAAAACACTTGAAAACTTCTCTTTTATATATTATGAATTTATGAACATAAAGAAAGCCTAATGGCGAGAACTGTAGAGGGATTAGGTAAATTTGAATTTATAAATATTGAAATGTATTGATCAGAATTATTAAAGATGTGCTTCAGAGGTAGATAGAGAAGGTGAATGGAGGGGAGGGGAAGAGAGAGTGGAGAAAGAAGAACTCTCATCTTGCTTTCGAGTTTAAATTAAAGGAAATTAGGAGTGAGAGGAGGTAAATGGGGAGAATTCGTTATTTATTTTTTGAAAATTCATTCACCTTTAAATCGGAAAGGCTAAAATTTAATACGTTCTCATTCCATCTCTTCTATTTTCTCTCAAACTCAGGAGCACAACCTAAAGAGATTAGTCAAACTCAATAGTAAACAATAGTTGAAGTAGGCAATTAAATAGTAAAAACATCTTCATTCCTGTAATTTTTTAACTTGAATTTTTGTCATGTCATTCATTTAACAATTCTTTGTACATTAATTCAGGAAACACTTTCATTCCTACAATTTTTTTTAGGAAATAATCATCTCTATAACTTCCAATTCGCTGATATAACACTATCTAATTATTAGTAAAAGAAATATTTTTTTCCAACTGCAGGGATAAGAGATGCTCATATTACTTATAAAAAAAATTGTTAATGTTGATATGGTATTTTAAAAAAATTTACTAATTAGCAAATCATTTATAAGTGACATAAAAAAATGTTCTAATTGACTAATTAATTCATAAAATCATGATTATTTTCACCGTTATATCTAAATAACAATTACTAGCATATATATTATAAATTTTTTGACTTTGTAATTTGATAATGCATATATATATATATGAACTTTCAGGTGTAAAGTTGGATTATAAGTAATTGAAAGAGTTTCTAATTATAATATTCATGACGACGTGATCAAAATTTTTTTTTCTCATATACTCTCATGCATCATTGTGAAATTCAAATATTAAATTAAAATAGTCAAATCATCAACACCTAGTATATTCTTATCAAATTTTTCATTCATTCAAAAGATTTATTTCTAAATATTCCTCCTCCATTTCCATGTTCACGCCATCTCACAAATCGCCACATAAAATTTTGTGAGCACTAATTAGTTCCAATCTCATTCAATTGCGTATATTATGTTAATCTCAAACTCTAATTTTCAATATGCACCTTGGGGCAAATTTCAAACTCAAAATTCCACAAAAACGGAAATAAACAACAGAGAAAATAGAATCCCGGAATTAATTACTTTACCGTCTCGGTGCTTCCTCGGAAGTATAAAGTAGGTGAATGGGACCAATCAGAATTCGACAGCATCTTATACGGAATACCATTTCCGGTTTTCCAAAACCACTTCTCCCTCTATATGGGAATCCCATCCATCTCATCTCATCTCATCTCATCTCATCTCCTCTCCTCCCATTTCCATCGATCCAAGTCTCTCTCTCTCTCCCTCTCTCTCTCTTTTCCACCTGCGTGCGCAATCTATCCATCTTCTTTTATCCATCTGAATTGGGAAATTCGCAAGGATCGATCGATCTAGATGGGGAGGGGGAGAGTGCAACTGAAGAGAATAGAGAACAAGGTGAACAGACAAGTGACCTTCTCTAAGAGGCGCTCAGGACTGTTGAAGAAGGCGCACGAGATCTCTGTCTTGTGCGATGCTGAGGTGGCAGTCATCGTCTTCTCCAACAAAGGAAAGCTTTACGAGTACGCCACTGATTCCAGGTCGGTCTGTGTGATCTCATTTCTTCTCTGATCCACTGATTAATTAATTATATGTGTTTTTGTTGTTTTACCACTTGATTAATTTCATGAGCTTTTTGAAGTCTCTTGTTTATATGAACAAACAACATATGGTTGAGAAAGTAATGACATGAGATCGAAATTAAGTGCTTGATAAATTTGTTAGATCTACAAATAAAACAGCTAGTTTTCCTTAATTATACAAGAGATCAGTAAACATGAAACTGGCGTGTATATTTAGAAACAATCATGATTGTCGTTTCTAGGGATAAATAGTAACCTGATGTGACGTATGTTGTCATAAAAGGACTACCAATTATCGATTACTTTCTTCTTCCGGACTCCCAGTCAAAAGAAATCACCAGGATCGATGCTGTAGGGTTTCTTGCTTAATTTACGTACTTTGGTATATATTCTAAAAAGAAACCAATAATATTGAAATTTACTATCTTTGTTTAATTTGCACACGCTTCTGTGCCTGTTATAAAAGTTTATGATTCCTCATGTATACTATACATTCCTCATGTGAACAATAATGAAATTAATTTACTATCTTTGATTTAAGCTCACTGGCGTATATCTCCTTCCCTCACTCGTTCTTTTCTTTCTTTTTTACTTATTTTATTTTTGTATCCTGGCAGCAGCTACCGAGTAATCTCTCTCCCTTCCTCCCTCTCCCCACAGAGCAAATGCTATTTCTTTCTGATTGCATCTCGGTTCTCATCCTTGCTGTTTTCTTATATTGAATTGTGAGAACATAACTTATATAGGGTTTTGGATTAATTCGACTCTGTGAACTTACAGACCGTCTTATTTGCTGGCTGTACTTTGTCTGTCTGTCATAAATTGATTTATATATTAATTACTTAACCTTCTTATTTTGTTATTAAATATAGCGATGCTTCATATGTTTTTATCTGTAGTAATAATTGATCAATTTTGTTATCCGTATTGCTTACTCACCTCCACTAACGTTTCTGCAGGAATTGTATATATATTATTGTAGATAGAATGATATATAGATACTAAAATTTCAAGCACAGAAAAGTCTACGTTTTTTTTTATACAAGTTAATCCTGATATTTTTTCTTTTCAAATTTTTTTTACGGGATTTATCACCATTATGTTAGGCTTGCGGCTCTAGAAAGGTCTATGTTAATGGTGGCATTCTTCAACCTATTAAAGTTCAGCTTGTTAACTAGATAATAGTGAGTCTGATTTAGAAAATGCACTTTACCACCATCTCCTATATATTTCTTAAGCATAATTAATGATGGTTTCTTATGGCTATCAGCCTCAGGGGCGGATCTATGTATGGACAAATTCAGGTCAGTGTTTGGGCTTGTATTTCAAAAGTAGTTGTTAATGAAGTAATTTTTCTTTGAAGATTTGTAAAAATATAGCCTGAATTTCTATTGTGTCTGGGCTTGATTAAGATTATGGATTGAAAGAAGAATATATTTACATGTGTGTCTAAACTTGCTTACGATTTTGTATCCGCTCCTGGTCAGCCTGTCAATAATTAATAGTCAAGAAGTTTTCTATTCTGCTGAATATTGCAATTTGTGGCTCTATAAAATAATTGTTCTTAATGGTAAACTAAATGTTATGTAACTAAACTTATGAAGGAATGAAAATGGGGGCTTGAGTACCCTTATTTTTACTCAGAGAAATGGTAAACTAAAATATTATTGTCAAGTATTCTGTTCACATACAAAATCGAGTTATTAGATCTACTCGGCTTTTCTGATGCCATTAAACTCTTTTTGTGTAGACTCAATAGTTTCAACCTAGGTATTATTATTATTATTATTATTATTATTATTATTATTATTATTATTATTATTATTATTATTATTATTATTATTATTACTATTGTTATTATTTATTTTTATTTTTTTATATTTTTGCAATCAACTTCCACAAACAAGTCACACTATTTAATGATGGCGCAACAATAAGTTTATACTTATATAAAGGGAAAAAAAACAATAACCTTTATACAATTGTATGACATCTCAAAAGGCATATATATTTGGAGGAAACACTCAGCAAAATCTCTTTAAGGCCATTTTATATAAATGTTAAGGTTCCTATAATGTTGCATATGTTTATTTTAAGAGATTTCTATGCCAGGATATGCTGAACCATTTTCAATTATTAAGCTAAATTTCATGACCTCATAAATGTTAAGGTTCCTATAATGTTGCATATGTTTATTGCAAGAGATTTCTATGCAAGGATATGCTGAACCATTTTCAATTATTAAGGTAAATTTCATGACCTCAACTATGGCCCATGTTTACATAAATTGAAAGCTCAACTTCCATCAGTTTCACTGCAGCCATTCAACTCAAATCTCGTTTAAATGAGGATAATTCAATTATGAAAATGAAAGTACACATACTTCCATTTAAAACCATTAGTGAAGTGGCTTATCAAACATGGTGCTGGTATTACCTGAAATTCTGAACAGACCGAATGTCTCTATTTTAACTTCCATTGGTCAAATGTGTTCGGGTACTACATGTTGTGTTCTGATACTACATGTTGGACATGCATAAAAACACCGTCAGAGACTTAGAGACACACTCACACAACACAAGATATAAGAAATTTAGAAGGAAACTTCAGTAAATAATAAAAATCGCAGCCACCGGTGAGACTTTAATTAGTTATTGCAAATATATAAGAAGTTTACAATTATACAAGAGACGTAATAATAACAAAGTACATCTCATCATGGAAGATAGTCATTCCTTATTTAGAGAGCCATAGTCAGGAAAATATGATATGTGGTTATGTTGTTTTGCAAAGTAATCTAGCTATACTTGTATTTCAAACTTTTTGTAGAGTTTCTTTATTTGGTTGTTTACACATTCTGCCTAATATTAATATCATTTTTTTATTAGATTAGAAACTAGCCATCTAGCTAGTGTATATAGTTCCAACTGAACAACACCATAGACAATCCAATTGAAAAATGAAACTAAACTAACTGGTTAATATTTTGTTTAAAATGAGGACGTGCAGCATGGATAAGATCCTGGATCGCCATGAACATTACTCCTTTGCAGAAAGGTCCCTCGTCTCAACTGACATTAATGCAGAGGTATTCAGTAGTTAATTTATTATCGCACAGTGACTCCAACATCTATTATCACTTTTTTTTAAATAACACCGAACATGTCAATTAGTTGCTAGTGATACTATACACAACCAATCTATAAAAAAACAACATGTTTATAATTTATTTATTTTTGAAATTTTTTTGACATAATTCGAGAAAGTTTTGTCAAGGTTGTCAAGGATTCTCCACCCTTTTCTTTATAAATTATTTTGTTCCAATAAGCATTTCTACGAACAGATAGGATGATTTCAATATAGTCATGGTGTCTTTATATTAAGAAAAAATGGACAGATCTGTTATGAAACTCACTTTCTACTATGTTGTACTTACCGAGATAAACTATATTTTCAGGGAAATAATTGGTGCTATGAATATAACAAGCTCAAGTCCAAGATTGAATCTATTCAGAAAACCCAGAGGTTGAATAACACAAAAAAATTGAAAACCAAAAACAAAAAGGTAGATGCAGTCTACAACTTCTGACTCATCAAATTTCAGGCAATTAATGGGAGAACAACTAGATGGTTTAAGTCTGAAAGAAGTTCAACAATTAGAGCAACAACTAGACAATTCGTTAAAGCATATCAGATCACGAAAGGTCCTTATTTCATGCTTCCAGTAGTTTAATATAATTCATCATCTTAACCTTCTTTGCATATGACATTATTAATAGCTTCTTTGGTACTGATAGAATTATACTTAAGTGCAGAACCAACTGATGATTGGATCAATTTCCGACCTCCAGAAGAAGGTAATTTCTACCTTTTGTTTTCTTTTTATTCTCTTTCTGTGATGTAGTGTTTTACAAAGCACTGATGTGCTAGTGCTTTGAATCGATTGAATCTCAATTTTTATATTCAAAGAGCTTTCCCGAGCCATGATCGTCAAGTTAAAATCTTACAAAAAGATCAAACTCTATATTTCTTAAATGTTTTACTATTTTTTTTGTAAAGAGAAAATTATACTTTACTTTTTAAAAACTAGATCTTCCATTTTCAGAAGCAATGTTTTTTTCTCTATTTATGCCAAATCAAGTCCTTGAGCCTTGTAAAAACAACTAGTTTAGTCCTAAAATTTTCATTAGAAGTAACAAAAGTCCTTTCAAACTAATAACACTAAGACTCTACATCTACTACCATAAAGGCGATAGGAGCTGTAATAATATTTTGCATGGAACCATATGATTAATTGAAGCCAGAAGGACAAATTTGAACGTTTTCAATAAAATAAAAGAAGTTCCTATAAAATATCAAAGTGTGTTTTGAAATGTTTGATTTTGATTGGACAGTCTATGGAAATTATGGCAGCAAAAAACCATTTCTTGTATTGCAGCCGGTACATACTCAAAAGACCTAGTTTTGAGAAAGGCTCAAGAACCAAGTATGTTTCTGAAATTTCAAGATCCAATCTTTTTCTTTTGAAATGGTAAGGACCGATTTGGTTCAAATCAAAATTTAGGAACCAGTTTTTTTCAAGCTTCAAGGATAAACTTTCTTTAAAAAAAACTTCAGTAACTTTGTTTTGTTGATAATTAGTTAATTGCTATCTAATGACAAAGATAACTTAATTGGCCTCTAACTTTTTTCTTGGCTTTATATATATGTTGCTTTAAATAGGAGAAGGATCTTCAGGAACAAAACAAGCTCTTGGAGAAAGAGGTTAGTCCTCTCACCTTAGCAATTAGTTAAGTTCTTTTTCTTAATATTTATTTAATAGAATTTAGAAAGAACTTGTTTGAAAACCATTATATCAGCTGTTGGAGAAGCAGAAGGCTCTAACACAGAAACCCCATTCGGAACGAACTGATGAACCCGTCCCTAGATCTAGTCCCTCAACATCCACCTTTTTCATAACTGCAAACCCGCTCACAACCCTTAATATCGGGTAAGTATTTCTAAAATACTTTCATTTTTCCTTAAATTAGTTCTTTTGTCAAAGCACAAATTGAAAAATGGAATTGCTTTTTCTTGAGAAGAAATGAATGATGAAATTATTTTCAGCGGAACTTAATCTTTTTTTTTGGAGAGTAAATAATAATACAAAACTGTCCGATCGATGCCATATTGGAATAACAATTCCACAGTCATTTATAATATTCTCAAGGAAAAAATAGTTGTTGAAAAGAATACTAGGGACAAGTTGATTTTCTCAGAACATAATTAAAATGTCCCCTGCAAAAACCATTTTAATTAGTTCTTTGGTCAAAGCACTAAACCCTAAATCTTTTATTTTTTTTAATATAATTGTTGGTTGGCAATTCGCTAACTAAACTTAAAAAAAAAACATTATTTGTGCATAGAATCTTGTTTGAAGCTAAATATGCATTGTAAGCTTTGGATGCTTGTTAATTTTTACTTCGGCAACTGAAGGCTTTTCCTCATTGTTAAGAGTGAAAAAAAGGACAAATAAAATAAAATAAAACATCATTCTTCTTTGGTAGCTAATTAGCCTTTAACTATATATGGAGTTGGTTTTTATCTTTTTTTTTATTACTAACCTGTTGTCCTTATGCATAGTATGTACTTGGATACAACTCAGTCAAACTATATATTATATGGAAAATTAATGAAACAAAATAAGTTGGAGATGGCATAAACTAAGGTTGTCATTTCAACCAAACTGTGAAAATTCTTGTGGAAAAGGGTTATTTTACTGATTTTCAAAACTCTTAACACTGACTTAAATTAATTGACTCAGAACATTCCAACCGGGACAAAACGTTGCAGATGACGCAACGCCACCACCTGAGATTTGCTTTCCCCAGTGGATGCTCCATCATTAAACCAGACCAATTCACATTATTAATTACTGATTACAATGGTTGAAATGCTAAAAATTTCACCATTTACATTGTCCAATTGTATTGTGGAGGTCCCCTTGTTGAGAGAAAGAGATGAATATGATATTTGTGCTACGTTTAGATCTCCCGTGTAATTAATTAATAATGATCTAAGAAACGGAATGTTTTATAGTTAGCCCCTGTATGGTGTAGCACCAGGCATGTAATATAATGTTTACTTATGATTTGTTCTAAGAAATTTATTTATGCTGCTCGTCTGCTTTGCTGCCAGTTGATATCATGTAATATAAGGTTTACTATTGAATGAATCCACTATTTTTGAATGCTGATTTTCTGTTGCAGGTGCAGTGCAGCAGAAGATATGAACTCGCTATTTTTATTCAGCCTTTTATTTCATAGTACAAGTTCGTGGTTTTTAGGCCATAAAACTTCATGTTATTTCATGAATTTGTTATTATGTTAAGGGTTTTGTAAATGGTTTTAGGCTTTTACTAGAATCTCCTGTGCTCTTGAGGTGATAACCTATAGCAAATTATAAGATCAGGCTCATAGTCATAGAGGTCCATATTACGTGCTTGGCAAGGCCTAGTAATTGTAGGAAGTCTCTAATTAATTTGAGATAGTTTTATATCCTATGAGGTTGGCCCAATATTACTAGATACTAGAAGCAAATATTGCAAAGAGTTAAGATTATATATTTAGAATTAAATGCTGTCAATTGAGTGCGAATAATACCAAGAAAACAATTTGATTTACAATTGAATGATACAAAGTTAATAACAGTAAGATTTCTGTCAATTATGTCAATTGAGTGCCAATAATACCAAGAAAATGCTACCAACTAATTGCGAATGATACAAAGTTAACAATTAAATTTCTGTCAATTAAGTGTGAAAACAACATCGCAAGTTTTCATCACATATTAATTATCCATTAAACAAAAATCAAGATAAAGTCCAGTAATTACAACCAGCTGGTGCCAAATCAATGAGTTCATGGCTTGACAAAACCGAATTTTCAACGTTCTTGGAGAACCTATTGATAATTTAGGTCCTGTGGATATTAGTACAACATCTCCTATTCATAGATCTGCACCCGCTTTTATAGAATTAGATACAAGATTATCAATCTTTGAAACAGGTATTAAAGTAGTAGATGACTACTATACAAGTTCAAGAAAAACATAAGACTTGCATAAACAAGAAGCCTAGCTTAAACCAAGATATTTGATAGAAAGGTACAATTAGGAATTTAGGATAAACCTCCATCCATAATTTATTTTTCCTCACAACCGCAACATTCTTGCTCAAGCAAATGTTCCCTGCAGTTACATACCAAAGCAAATAGCAGTTGATCTTTCAGAGTTTTTCAGATTATATTTCTTTAAAAAAGAACGAAAAAAAGATAGGATAGGCTGATAAAAAATCAATTGCCAGCTAAAGTCAACAACAAAAAAGGATCTGATACCTGAGTCTTTGACAGAGACGTGCCAAGGAATCAGCGGCCGTACGAGATGCCACGTCCTCTATTAGATGAGAATTGGTGAGGTTAAGTGACTCAGCAAGTCTGAATTCACACAACTCCTTGAGAGAGCGTGCATCTGTTAAGACAGCCGAATGACCTCCTCCCGCTGCCAGCCTCCTCACCTCTCCAACACACCTAATACAATTTCATCCCATCCCTCATTATTCCATGAGAAAATAAAAATGACAAAAATAATTCAACATACAAGAAATTTGCAAACCGAAAAGTCCCTACTGTGACATTAGATATTCCGAAACCTAAGGAATATCAAGAGCAGCTCTGCCGCATTACTTCAGATTAAAATATAAACATATCGGAAAATTACCAAAAAAAGACAAAATCAAGTAGCTTATGTTGCTTCAGATTGTAAAAGGGCCTCTATCTTGAGGAAATCAAATCAGGTTCATATACTTTTAATGACTTAACACATTGTGTGTTCAAGGCTTCAAGCTAACCTCTTAAGATCTCGCACCTGATAAATCTCTATGAGGCATATGTAACTTTAATAAATATGCAGTTAAGCACGATTTCTCATAGAGCATTTTATTCTCTTTATTCTTGATTTCTCATTATCCACAGTCCGTTTGCAAATTGGGCATACTGTAGGGACATTTTTTGCACTACATAAGGAAAACAAATATATTCTGAAAGTAAATACACGCACCAATCAACAGGAGAAGGAAACCAAGCATAAGTCGATTTTGCATTTGCAGCCTGACCATAACTATTATAACCCCAGCCATATATCCTCCCATCTCGCATTGAAACAAGGGTGTGAGAATTGCCGCATGTCACCAATTGCACCCCATATGGTATCACGAGGACTGGTATGTTCCTAAGCATCATTTCTGAGGACCCATCAGATGCGCAAGGAAAGAACCCACCCATGGGCCCTAAACCTAGTTGGCCCGCATGGCCCCCACCCCATGCATAGAGCGCCCCACGTTCTGTTAAAGCACATGTGTGGACCCCACCACATGTAACCTCTTTAATGGGAGTGCCTTCTAGAGAGACGACTCTTCTTGGTATCAGCTCTTTATCTCCTGACTGCAGAGAACAGTGACCCAGCTGTCCCATGCTTCCAAGCCCCCACGTGTACCTGAACAGATCAATGAATCTCAATTTCAGGCTTAAACAAATTATCTTCCCTCATATTAGTGCAGTTTTGTAATCGTTGAATAAGGCTCCAGTGCTTGTTATGTGTCAATCAGTATGATCATCCGTTTAAACAGACTAATTCTCTTTTAATTTATATATTTATGGAGTTTGTTATTGCAGCAATTGAATAAACGGGGCTCTCTTCCAGTCAGGTCCAGCACTTGTACAACCTTTCCAGTACTGAAACAAATCAACTACTAATGCAACTCCTGCAAACAATACTGTAAAAACTATACATCATAAAACCTTAGCAGATTACTAAAATGAGAGGCAGTAGAAAAAATATTTCAGTAATCTTAAAAGTACAAGATATCAATTATAAGTCCGCATCTTACTTGAAAATGTAGAAAACAATTTTCTAATGATTAGTATGCACGTCAAAACAGTTAGTAAAAACAGATCGTCCTTGTTGTAATCAAAGATCTGGCGATTTCTATTTTTCTGTTTTGTTTTTCATTTCATTTTCATTTTTCATCTTTCTGTGAGAAACTTACACCTCCCCGGAGTCAGAGATAGCAGCTGTATGGTACTCTCCACATGCCACATGTATAATCTTGATTGGTTCAGGAGCTTCGTCCAGAAACCTCGCATATGCACTCAATACACGTGGCCCCTGTAACCCTTCACATGTAAATCCTCTGCCAAGCTGGCCCCACTCATTGTAGCCTGGTAATATGTTATTACAGCATAAGCCAACCTAATTCCCTGTTATTTTCCTGCTTTACAGTTCTAGGAGCATTTTCCCATACAAACCAACAACTGTTTTCCAGGTACAGTTAGCTGCAAAAGAAAAATTTTGAGATGTCCTCTAAAGATAATTCAAATCAGGAAAAGAGAATTTTACCCCATGCTTGAAGAAGTCCTTCCTCGGAGAGAGCAACTACATGAACTGCACCACATGACACCTGGCGGATCACCTGTTACCAGAGGGTGATTACTCCCAAATCGACTATGAAAATGTAGTTATACTAACAATATCAAGGAGTACCTTGATGGAGCAGTTCAAATACTGCAGTTTGGTTACATAACCAGTGGTTTGTACCGTACCAGCTGGTACAATAAGTATAATATATCTCCGAATTACTTACTGTATTTGGAGCAAATGCACCCCAGAATAATCTTGGATAGTCTGACCCCTGTCAGGAGAAGCCAAAATGTTAAAACCGCCAATTCTATTTTAAATCAAGGTGGAAAAAATCAATTTATGAAAAGAGGTGGCTTTTAGAAACCTGATTTTGGCCCCAGACCCAAAGGCGGCTTTTGGAGATGGAGCCATCATTTTCTCTAGGTTCAGCAAGAGCAGCTGTACAGTGGGCCCCACATGACACGTATTTAATAAATTCAGACTCCAGCAACTTCACCTTTTGTGGCTCCTTTCTACTCTCCTCTGTCCCATCTCCTAGCTGACCAAATTCATTGGAACCTACATAGCATGTATACTTTTCATAGTGGTAAAAGTATTACTGCTAAAATGTACACAGCATATCAGTTGATCTCTTTCTTTTTTGTTCCTTTTCTTCTCTTTTCTCTGAGTATCTATCCTTTTTATCGACTGATTTGTATGCTTCTAACCAAGCATTATCAGCTCATGGACAATTTTAATTTTGTTTCATGTAGCCTATACTGTTTCGGTTGTAACTCAGAAATCAAGTACTGACAACTAAAGAAACAAGCAAGAAGAATAATCAGTAGACTGACCCCATGTAAAGAGAGAGCCGTCAGAGGCGACAGCAGCAGTGTGCTCACGACCACATGCCACATCCAACCAGCACAGATTCTTCTTCCCCTTCCCCTCTGAGAATTTGAACAGATTTGAAGAGAGACTCTTCGGTATTCTCAGGTGCCATGAATTCTCCTTTCTGGCTGTTTGACCACTCTCATTGTATCCCCATATGTATATGGCGCTCTTTGAGGGAATGTTCATCTCTTGAACATCGCATAATATCTCGTTTACATCCATCTTTTGTTTGATCTATATGAAAAGGGGATGGGAAGTAAAAGCAAGATAATCTTATCTGAGCATTTTGAGCTAATTAGATAATCTCATCACATCAATTATCTTAATTGTTGACCAAATTTATCACAAAAGGTATCTGTTAATCAAATTCCTTGCAGTATTGGACATTTTCCTCTGACAGATAACTCTGAGAAGAATAATTTGAAAAGGAAACAGACCGAAGTTTAGATAGCATATCAATTTGAGAAAACAACGGAAAAGCGCTTTTCAAGTAACAAATAGCGGTTTCAAATCCGAAAAGGAGAGATATTACTTACCGGATGGAAGAAACCGAGAGAAATTGAGAATGCGAGACTGTCGAAGTTCAGCGAACGATCAAGCAATTCTAAAGATGACTCCAAGATTCCCTCGCTTTTCTTCTCTTCAAATTATGCCCCTCTCTCTCCCCCTCTTTTCTCAGAGAGTTCGCTTCGAGAATCTTCTCGATTGCACGAGATACTAGGTCAGAAGATATTTCTTTCGGTCTAATAACCTTTTCCCATAACCTCCGCACCGGAGGATGCTTAGCTCCACGAAATCTTCTTCTTCTTCTTCTTCTTCTTCTTCTTCTTTTCTTCTCTTTCGGAAATAGCTCGACGAAATTTTTACACGTTCAAACTGACGATGAATCTTTTGTGATGATACTAAGTGCGGGGCCCACTTGTCACAGACGTATGATGTTCCCGTTAATACCTGCTTTTGGTCGCTCGCATTTGTCGGTCTGGTACCTCTTTTGATGCACCGACCACTTGCCACGTGGCGATGGGCAAGGGTAATTTGTTGTTCGGTCAACTTACATAAAAGTCAAAAGGATAGAGGAACGGTCGAGATCGAAAAGGTATAATGTTCCTCAGATGTAAGATAAGAAAATTCTGAAAAGCCCCATCGTCATCACCACCTACCCCCCTGGAGGCTGGAGATCTTTAAATCCAGCGCGATTCCATTTGATTTGACTCGGTTTTATTATTTATTCAAACTTTTTCTCGCGGCGTTCTTCACTCGTAATCGTAGGTGCCTAATTTCTCTTTCTCTCTATTTAAATTGATGTCTCTTTGCTAATCATAGTTTGAATTGAAGGTTTTTTCGTGTAGTTCGTAGGAAAAATGGCTGATTCCAGCAACGGAAAGAAGCTAATTGAGATAGATGTTAGCTCCGACACCGTTTGTCCCTGGTGCTTTGTTGGGAAGACAAACCTCGACAGAGCCATTGAGAAATCCAAAGATTCCTTTGATTTTAAGGTTCTTCTTTTCTCTTTCTCTCTTTCTCTCTTTCTATCTATCTCTACCTTGTTTCTTTTGGCATTCAGTTAGAAAATGTTGAGTTTGGTCAAGTTCTTAGTTTAATAATTCCATTTGAATTGTGGTTTGGTAGGTACGTTGGCACCCATATTTCTTGAATCCAAATGCACCAAAAGAAGGTGTAAAGAAGTCTGAATTCTTCGGCCAGAGATTTGGAGCGGCACAATTTGACCAAATGCAATCTCGTATGAGCCAGGTTTGTTCTTCCCCTTAAAATGATTAATTTGTTTTCTCCGGGCATACAGAATTTTAACGGCTCAAATTTTTAATTTACTTTTTATGTTCTTCTGCGAAAAAAATATGACAGATTTTCAGAGGACTTGGATATGATTACGACACTGCTGGGCTCACGTATGTACATTTCTACTTCCTTTTTGAAGTATATATCTTTTAATGGAAATTGTCAAGACACGAAATAAGGTTCCATTGTTTGCTCAAATAGACACCTCCATTTGTTTCTTGACAAAAATGAAAACTACTATATGCATTCAAGAATCTGGTATCAGGTACCAATCTGTTACATGATATGATCGGTACTGGTACATTAGGTACCACTTTTGCAGTGATGCAAATTGAATTGTGCTTGATTTTGTTTATATTACTAACTTCTGAATGAATTTCTGTAAATGTTGCCTTCCTGTACCGCTCAGTACCAGTAGCAGTATGGAGCAGTTGTGCTCAAATCTTGAAACAGGTCCATTTTACATACTGATAGTAAGTTGTGCTATGATGTAGAGGAAATTCACTAGACTGTCACAGATTACTAACTTTTGCGGCTAAGCAAGGTTATGAAAAGCAACATGCTCTGGCAGGGGAATTGTTCATCAATTACCATGTTGAAGGAAAATACATTGGTGACAAGTATGTGGTGTTTTTAAGATCTATATCAAATCATTAACTCATTTCTCTTACTGATGTTGTTTCCATTTTAGTTTATGAATTATTAATAAATTGTGGATTTTAGGCAAGTTCTATTGGATGCTGCCAAAAAAATTGGAATTGAAGGCGCAGAAGAGCTGCTCAATGATCCTAGTAAAGGAGTTAATGAGGTATATCAAGACAGTGGTTTCTTTATAATTTATTAAGATTGGGATTTATAATCTTGACTTCAGTATAAATAGCATTCAACTTTAAACCAGACATTTGAATTGTAATATATAATATATGTACGTCATATACATGGCAAGTGCTACAATTTGATGAAAGTTCGCAGCTCATAAAAAGAACATAGTTAATTGCCTTTGATGGAATTAAATGAAATCTGGTATGAAATTAATCCATAAAGCTAACAACATGCCTGAACTTTTATCTTGATTTCAGAACCATGTTCAAATTCTCAAGTTTATCCACTGAAGCAGATTGCGAGTCTTTTTATTAGCATCTTATTAGTAAATGTTATAGCACTAAAAATTCATTTTATTTTGCTGCTGTATGAAGGTTAATGAAGAACTGGAGAAGTATTCTTCTCGCATTTCCGGAGTGCCACATTTTATGGTATGATACTTTTCTATGGAGCTTGCCTACTGTGTGTTGATAAGTTAAGCATTTAGATTTATGGTTTATCATTTTTTTATCTTCTTTTTAACAGATAAATGGAAAGTTTGAGATCAGTGGAGGACAACCACCCGAGGTTTTTCAGAGGGCTTTCAAAGCAGCAGTTCAGTAATGCCAGTAAACAATGATACTGTCATCTGAAATAGTTCAATTGCATAATAAAGGCATTTCCGGAACATATCTATATTTATTTCTCTGGAACTCCATGCACAACTGACTTGTAGAAAAATGAAATAAGTGGCAACAGATGGGATTTAGCATTTATGATTGAGCAATAAACTATCCTTTATGTACATCAGATTGTTTTGTTTATGTTATAAGTTTGCTTCTAAGAGCTAGTTTAAGTCCTTAACTGATAAGCATTGCACACTGCCCAGCTAAGCGGTGCTCAGCATTAGTTTTCTACATCTACATAGTTCAAAATTCCAGTTGGAAAATCGTAGTTGCAACATTTTCTGATTAAAAGTTGGATATTACACATTAATCCGAGGCCACAAAAGAAAAGGGCATTTATAAAAGATTGGCCTGCATTCCCAACATCAGGTGCGCAGAGCTACATTTCAACAAACGAAAGCCAACCAATTTCATTATGTTGCATGTTCATTTACCGCATAACCACAACAAGGGCTACATTCCAAAAACATATCATTATTGACATTACATAGTTGATAATTCTATACTAAATTGAAAGAATTAAACTCCTATAGTAGTCAAATTTTTATATCGTAGTTGTGTTGCTGCTTTGGAAGAGGTATGTACATGTAAGCCACAAGATCACCTGGTATTTCCAAGTGACTGGGCAACTCATTTTCATGCATTCTCGTCGAATAACATCACCTATAAGCAAAGAGTAAATTGGTTCATTTAAAGCAAAATAATGGTCAACTGCACAATAGTATTACTACAAAATTTTCACTGAAGGATAATAAAATTCAAGAAATTTTTTCAGAGAACCCTTGCAAAATATGGAAAATATCATCTGTAACCCTCAATAAAAACTATCCCTCCTTGTGTGGGGGTGGAGAGACGTATAGTAATATAGGATTATGTATATAATGTTTACACTGCTTTTGCAGCTTACATAGTACATTTGTGGTTTTGCAAGGGGTACTCTGTAAATTATCCCCTGAATGAAATTCAAGTGAAATAGTGGAATACCTTGGCACAAACAGGACAGGCTTGGCTCCTTTCCATCCACTCATAGATACAACCAAGGTGAAAATCATGGTTGCACTGTAATAGCATTCGCGGATTCTCATCTGTGTACTCTGACATTGCATAATCGGTTTTGTTAAAAAAACCTTAAGCTTTTGTGTGTGTGTGTGTGTTTCTTTTTTTCTTTTTGCAAAATGCTCCCCTTATATAATCATATTTGCATATAACACATATATTTCTCTTATATACAATTAATGTTCTACTTTCTCCGATTATGCAAAAAATACGCCGCGATTAACCGAAGTTAAGTAGAACTGTTTGTCTTGATATTGTTTGATTTGTGCTTGCTTATAAAAAATGCTTTAAAGAGTTCGGAGCAAAGTTGTCAATGTTTAACATGACATATCCATGTCCTGAAACTAAGTGAACAGTTGTGTATATACTAGTAGTGTTTATCTCAAAAATTGAACCTTAGATGTTATCTGAAAGTTCCATTTGGAATAATATATTTCAAAATAGATCCAAGCTTTTACAACCCCAAAAAAAAAATGTACCTTCAAGACATATAGGGCAATCCTCATCCTCAGAGGAATAGCTATCTCCAACTAGCACCTCATTTGCCACTTCATCATCCATAACTTTCTTAACTGAAGAGCTGAAACACCTCACTTCATCAGGGGTCCCAACCAATCCAATTTTGATATTAGAACTGCTTCTAAGAAGACCTCCTGATGAATCATGGGATCCAAGTGATTTGCAGCGTCTGATCTGGCCATGAGAGCACCTGGGATCGTCATAAGCTAGTGGTCTTGGGGGAGAGCGGTAGGTATCCATTCCTAAGTTGTTATGTGATTGAGCTGAGGTGGCATTTGAGGGGTTTGTTCCCTGTCCAGGAAGAGGGGTAATTCGGCTTTGCTCTGGGTTCCCTCTTTGAAACAAGGATGCATACTGTTCCAACATATATAGAAGATTATAGTAAGTTCTATTTGCTTGCTTAAGTTTCCTTTTCTTCATGATTTCTATATTGTTCTCAGATTACTTGAGGCTTAACAGTGGGGAAACACCTCAATTGAAGCTTAAACTACAAAACAACCAAGATAAACTCTTCAGCCCTTTGCCACCAACCGTGCTTTGTAGCCATCTTAATAAGGATACTATATGTTTGGAAGTTAGAACTTTGCCGGTTACTATTGATACATGTACATACTAGTAAGAACTGTGCGGTCAGATGAAAATCAATGACTCCCAATCTGCATTATTTATGAATCATACCACTGCTAGAACATGCACATGTACCAGTCAGTAAAAACTTGCACAGTTGCATGACATGCCAGACATAATTGTTAGACAGATTGTAACTCTTTGTCTCTTATTTTCTATTCGGATTTTGTATGTGGGATTTTTAAGTTGAAATTCTTTATTAGAGTGCATCTTTTGCCATATTCAGATCTTGTGCACCCAAATGCCAAACGAAGGGCAGAATAGGTACTGGCAAGTTCTACTGGTACCAGCTGTACCAGCTGCAATCATGAATTGTACATATATAACACATCTAGATATAGATATATATCTTGTGACCCTAATTGAAACTTGAAAGCTACGAATGAAAACATAAAGTTACACTTGCCATGCAATGATGGGCAAGTGTGAGAGTACAAAGGAAATATACACTAATATGAAATATTCCGAACTAATTTCTTTGATTAACACCACAGAAATTTACGCAATTGATCATTCAGCCTTACATTTGTTGCTCTTCGGCCCTTAGAGATCTTGCTGGCAATTCCTATGATATATGATATCCAGAACATTGATTTTCTTTAAAGACCAAGGAAAATATGATTTCCAAAACATTGATTTTCTTCTCAAAGCTTCAGTTCCAAGGCCAAAATCTTTATTATTAGTCTCAACTAAATACAAATGCTCCAGATGCCTTAATGCTTATGTTATGGACTTGTTATCATACAAATTAAATTATTGTACCAAGAATATAAACATTCTGACATACCAATGTAGCACTGAAACTGTTGTACCAAAACAACAAAAAATGGAATAAAGCATCTGTCCATTTCAATTTGAAGTAAATAGAAGAATTTAAGCTTAATAACATAGTTGCGGAGGCAAACCCTACCTCACATCAAAAAATAAACTTAATAACATACCACATTAATAAACGGTTGAACGGACCACTGCAAGCAGAGACACTGAGCATCCTGCAATTCATCTTGGGAGTTATCCCCACGGAAGCATCCAAATACCAAACCCATAAGCACAATTAGCACCGGCCCAGAAAGCTTTCTTAATTACAGTTGATGCTCCAACAATTTCAAAGAATTGTTAAGAAAACCTCATGAAGTTCAGACCCTTTTCCCTTCCAAAAATGAAGCAGCTTGATCTTTTTCTAAAGAGGCCTGTTGAAGCAAAGAATTTATCAGACAAATATATACTGATTTATGAACAGAAATAAGCCTCAAAAATAGAGATGCTAATGTAGCAAGCAGGTATCTATATTAACTGGTCAAAGCAATTTGCATAATTATCTAAAAGTAGTAGTTATAAAAATATCAGCTGGTACAAAAATAACAAAAACACTAAACTATTGAAATTTGAACAACATTTGTTGCATAAGAATAGCATTTGTGAAACCTTTTCAAGCAATCTGAAAGGAGTACTCACAATACTTCGATAGAAGGACGAAAGAAACTGAAAAGGGGGTAAACTTTAAAGAAAATCTCAGCACAGTAAATCGAAGTGTCAACCAAGGTTACAGAGCTCAGACCTGTTTGACGAATCCCATAATAAGCAGCCTAATACCTCATCATAACCCCAAAAATAAGAAAGAATCCGAAAGGAACGGGATAAATCGGACAATTTTATGGTTTTGAGTGATGATGCGATTACCAAAATAGTAATTGGAGAAAAGAACGCGAGCGACGCCGAGAATAGAAAGAGCGATATTGATTGATAGAGATAACAATCAGCAGATACTAGATAATGAATTTGAAACCTCCGAAATTAAATTTGGTATAGAATCGCTCCAAAGATTCTTTCGGGGAAACAAGGGGAAACAAAAAATAAAAGAAAAAAAAAGCGCGGAGAGAGGAATCTCATAAAAAAATATGAAAGGACTCTCATCAAAAGGATGGAAGGTGAAAATTGGTGAGTGATAAGGTCACCCTGTATTTTCAACTAATAGTCCGATGAGCCTATTTTGACGGTTCGATCGGCGTGGGACTGGGATTAACCAACGGCGAGATGTTGTCCCTGAGTGAGATTCGTAAATTTTCGGGGTGGATTTATCGGAATTCATGGCCTTTATGTGAAAGCACTGTGCTTCATTATAAGCGCTGGATTTTAGTAAATAATGATACGTGCTGACTAAGATTTATATAATCTCCAAGTCGATCAACACTGGAGATGTCCTTTTAACTACTTCGGATGCGTACAAGCAACTCATTAGATCATTAATTCATGATGGCTGATGTTTTGAAGGTGTCAACCACTGAAGAATGTTTGTTAATCTTTCTTTAGCTTATAAATTTGGTAAATGATGAATCTCATTAAATTTAACTCTTAAAGTAAATCAATTTTTGATTTAGCGATAAAAAAAATACTTTTGTACAAAGTCACAAATTTGAAAATTCAAATTAAAAATTTATTAAGAATATTTAAAATTGAATGATTTAATTTTATTTTTATCTTAAAAAAAGAAATTCAGAATTAATTAAAATAATATGGGGAACAAAAAAAAGAGAACTTACCTCTCTTTTTTTGGTAATGGAGAGGAGAGGCTATAAATTGGAATGGGAAAGAGACTTGCTAACTGGGCCACCAAACACCGATGTTACTATGTTAGTATTTAATTGCGCTTTGGAACGGGTTAATTGCTCCCCTCCGATATGACCTTTTCCTAGTATGATTTAGGCAGATCTGAACCGTTTATATTATGATCGGATGGTCAGATTAAATAGGACAAGAAACTTGATAATCAGGCGCTTAGTCAAGTTTTATTTTAGACCGTTGGATCTGAAAGTAACGCTCCAGATTATCTCGAAATCGTTTAAGAATTAACACCACCAACCCAACTACTGAAGAGGAATCTCAGCGGCCCCAGCACTGTACCTTGCTTTAGCAGGTTAGCATCTTTAAGGTTCCTCTCAATCAAACTAATAAATAGAAGTAGCTTGAGAAAGTTCGGATTGTCTGTGGATGGAGTTTTAGTGAGAAAATGTAAATTTGGGATTGCATCCCCCAGCCAGCCCTGTACCTTTTTCAAATTATAACTATCTCTTGATTTTTAATTTGTCATTGTGTTTCTCTCATTCTTCTCTGCTATCTTCTTTTCTCTTATTTTCTTTAGGAACTTATATAAGGTATACTATTCTACAATATTAGTTGTACTTCTCTTAGAAAAAAAAATATTAATAGAATACAAATTGATTTACTATAAATGCACATGAAATAATGGATCTAATGTTAAAAGTAGCTTTTTTAAGTCTTTTTTTCTAATTTGTTATAATTTTGTAAATAACTCAACAAAATTATAGCGTGATTATTTACAAAAATCATGGTTCCATATATTTAGGAGATTGTATTGAAGAATGAAAATCAATTTAGTTGATGTTAAAAACTGATAAGACAAAATTAGCAATTTATTAAAACTTTATTATCATTTATATGTATACATGACAAATCTTTTATTATATATTCAATCAGAATAAAATTATATTTTTTTAAAAAAATGAAAAAGAAATCATTTGCATTAGCTGACATATTTGATAATAAAAATAACATCATCCTATTAAAAAAGGTTCATATTAAACAAAACAATAAGTTAAATATAAATATCAATTTAAATTTCAACCCTAACAATAACATCTAACGTAAATATCACATCAAATCGGCGCTCATAAACCATTATATCGAATAAACTTATAAAATGCGCGTGGATAGCTAGCCACTCGTAAGCCTCAGACGATCCGACATGAGATTATATTTTTTACTGAAGTTCGTAGCCCTGTGGCCTGTGGGGGTTACCACGACCAAACTTCAATGCTGCTCCATTCTACGCTGCTGTTCCGTGTGGGTCGCCATGCAGATGCAGTGCACCTGCCGCGGTGACGGTGCCGCCTAGCATAGCCCGGAACTTTAGAGGGTGCAAACTGTGCATGCTATAGCCGAGTTCATATCCTCTCTGCGCTGCAGTGGATAACTATTTCAGAGGACAAAGTGGACAGAAATTATATACAATCATTGTGTAATATAGATATTGTAGCGGACGGCATTAAGACTTATACGAAAGTTTTTTTTAGAAAGAGATTTTTGTCTAGCGTAGATGAAGTATTTTATCATATGCTAACTCTACTTAAGATTTGCAATCCATAAAAAGCAGACAAGATTCAGTGCATGTGTAAACAATCATTCTGTGTCATGTCAACTAGCAGTTTTTTCAGTAGAGATTGATTGCATGTGTAAACAAATTGTCAAATAATCAAATTGTATCTATATTCATTTAAAAAATTAGATATGAATACAAATATAATTTGAATATTAGATTAAATTGTTATATTTTTATAAATAAATATGGACATTATATATGCAATGTAAAAATTAACTGCGTGATATTTTCATAATTATTTTTTTAGTTATAATATATTAATCACTAATATCATTATATTATTACTCAACATGTGACAAGAAATTATATATCTTAATAGAAGATGGAATATAAGTATATATAATAGAGTAACTAGATCCAAACGTACGCTGTACATGGTTTATATGTTTGACCTAGAGTGCAAATATTTATGCACACGTAAACAGTGACGAAATCAGAAAATATTTATAGGAGGGGCAATTTTTGTCATAAATCAATAGTATTTATTAAGTTAAATAATCTCTAACTTAAAATTAGACTAAACAAAGTACAAGCCAAAGAATTGCTAATTGTCTACTGGTTTTTAATTTTAAAAATAATAAAAATAGCGTTTTTCTAATAAGAAATTGAGCTGTTTGCTTTAAGTGATTCTAACTTTTTTTTTGGGCAATTTGTGATTCGTTGAATACATTTAAGTAAGGAAAATGTTTATGGAGATACTATTATTAATACCGTCATCGATACGGGCATATTTCTATACAATAAATAAGTTATTATATATGTTAATGGGTTTATTAGTTATATATTTGATTTCACATAAATAAATTTATGATGATGGAAAAGAGATAATTTAGAATTCATTTGTCAATTTGTTAAGCTTACAAACATAAATTAAGATAACATCAATTAAAAATATAAACATACATGTTCAAACGCACTGTAAATACATTCTAATTTGGATTTATGCATGATACTTATTATATTTGTTTGATTCAACTCAGAAAAAATTTGAGTATGTAAAAGTCATAAATATGAGTGAACATATATCAGCTTCAATGACATTACAATTAAAGACTGTGTCAATTAATTAAAAATATTAACAAAGAAATTGAAAAGTATTGTAAATAGGTTCAAGAAGTATATTGTGTGCATAATATTAGTGATATATGTTTGATTTCGCATGAATAAATTCTTACAAACACAAGAAGACATGAGTTAGAGTTTATCTGTCATTTTATTAATTTTACGATCATAAATGAAATTTAAAATTGATTAAAAACACAAACAAACACATGAAATGTACTATAAATGGATTAAAAAAGAATTTTATTCATAATATTAGTTAGAGTATATCAGTTAAATTTAGTACAACTATTTTTATGCTGATGTTAATTGAGAGAGATTTATTGCTATTGAAGCGTAGCAATTGTTGGATATAATATTAGAAAACTCAAAATTTCTTTGATTAATACATCTATTTTATTTTCATGAAATACACCAAATTTATTTCATGAGAGATCAATTAATTTCATCTTCAACTAATCCGTTATATTTCTTTAATTCATCATTCCTATTCTCATTCATCATTCATCATTGACCAGTCAACTCTATTTATGATTTGTTTGATCCGTTAATCATATAATTACAATAGAAATAATTCTATCATAACTATTTGCTCAATTCATAAAGCCTTCAGTTTCTTCCTTGTAATTCTAATCTCTTAATTACAATTAAGATATGACATTAATTAGGTTTTTTTTTACTAGCCGTTATTATGGTCTCCCTTTCATGCTATATATACTTGTTCATCATCTTCAAGCTGTGTAAGTACAAAAATTTACATCCGAGAGAAATAGATTAGTCCACAGAAATTAATTGACAATTTCTATTCCCCACATAATTGATCAAACAATCTCTCAATTCTATTCCAAAATATCATTTCAATATGATATTATAGAGCTATCGTCAATCGCTTTCATGATGATGCCCTAAAAAATGACAATTTTCATATTATTTTGGTGACAATTTCAATGTCTTATACTTAAAATACAGAACATGTTTTAGGACAATGATAATATTATGATCTAAATAATATAATTTTAATTATTTAATTTAATTATTCTAATTTATTCCATTTTATTCATAAATAAAATTCATTGGATTTTAACTCTTAATTTGTTACTTCAAATAAGAGGGACTAATTAAGTCCGCATATAAGATTACAACTCCAATAACTAGAGTTATTTTATTTAAATTTAAACTTCAAATATTGTTATACAAAATAATACAAGCAACAAATTTAGGTTAATTAGAGTGGGAACCTTTTGACAACTATTATTTTGACGACTTTGATAACAAAATTTTCAAATAATTCCAAAAAAAATCTTAAAAATAGGAAAAATTTTAGAAATATATTCTTTATTTATAGATTGATTGTGTTTTAAATTTCATATAATTTAAGTATTATTTAATATTTCATCAAAGATCATCAAAATTACATGACATTTACAACGGTCTATATTTAACGGTTTTTGATGAAATATCAAATAATCCTTAAATTGTACAAAATTTGAAACATAATCAATCTATAAGTTAAAAAATATTTTGTCAACTTTTTTATGAAAATTTCTAAAAATTAATTATGAAAATTATCAAGACAATGATTGTTAAGTAATCCTTCCCGAATAATAAACACAACACATTGAAATTAACTGTCAAAATTATTTAAAAATTAATTATCAAAAGTAATTATCGCTGTCAGAAAAAGAAGAAGAAAACACATGAAATAATAGGAGTACAGCTGGATTATACTTCACATTCAATTAATCATGAATGCAATACCCTCTGTATGTTTATCCGTTTGTATGGTGCCACACCATTGGCTTGATCTCTCTATCAAATAAAACAAAACAAAACAAAACAATCTCTTATCTATCTATCATTTATCAACTAATTGCGTACATCTCGCCATCAATCGTCGCTTTTATCTATCTGGTTTAACTTATACTGACAACGATTAAAAGGAGCCTTTAATTTATTCTGATTCAGAATAGATATTGTTTTGGATATGTGATAATTATATTTTTTAATTATATCATATCGTATTTACATCTCAGATGTATTTATTTTTTTTAAATATTTACATCTAATAATAAAAATATTTATATTTTATATTGTTAGAATTAAAAGTTATCTAAACTGTATTTTTATTTATGCAATAAAATTTTTAAATAAAATTTTTCTATAATTAT
Source organism: x Bolboschoenoplectus mariqueter (assembly GCA_037678475.1). NCBI lineage: Eukaryota > Viridiplantae > Streptophyta > Magnoliopsida > Poales > Cyperaceae > x Bolboschoenoplectus > x Bolboschoenoplectus mariqueter. The sequence goes on along the minus strand of CM075242.1, from coordinate 525,795 downwards.
TTAGGGAAAAAAACTCATAAACAGATATAAATTCATATATAAATAAATTATCATTTAATATAAATACTTTTAATATGTAAATAAGTACGTAAAATATGAGGTATAAGAATAATTTTTCATTGTTTTGTACCTTCTTTATTTTGTGATGTTACGTGGTAATTAAACGAGATTGACACCGCTACCACCTACCATGGTTAGTTAATTAAGAGTGGTTGCCTTTTCTTTTTCTTTTCTCAAAGAAAATACAACGGTACAACACTCATATATATGTGATTTTCTATAATAATACTTGACAGATAAAAGTAGAGATATTGATAGTTCAAGGCAGCAACCGTGCCCCGGCAATAGTCGAGGCCGTGAAAAAGGAAGAAATCTCTCTTTTGGTGTTAGGACAACATAAACGGATGATGACGACATGGCAACTGCCGACGGCATGGACCGGCAACCGGATTCGATCGAGAGGTAGTGTGCTGGTGGAGCACTGCATACAGAATGCATCTTGCATGACAGTAAACTGTTAGAAGAAAAGGAAGGAGATCTGGAGGTTATTTGATAAGTACAAAGAGACACAAGAATTTCTGCCTCCTTTGCTTAGATTTCTTTGTAATTAATTAATTGTTTTGTTAGGATTTGGAGATGTATGTATAGTTTTTAAAGTGGAAATTATGGATCAAAATGTTGTTAGTTTTATTTGGATTGTTGATGTTTAAGTAGAGGCAGAGACGGAATTTCTTTATGATCATAGTGAGCTGTGATTCCTCCTTACAATTTGAAAATGTTTTTGTTAAGTTATTTATTTTTTAGGCAAATTTTTATTTGGATCACAAAAATGATCCCCTCTCGTTTAGATTTAGTCTCTTTTAATTTCACCTCAAACATTGTTATTGAGTAGAGATTTAAAATTATTTTAGTATAAGATTTGGACTTGTAGGTGAAGCTAATTTAAACGCTCAACAAATTAAGCCAATTGCAATTATTTATTAAATTGAATGCTCTGAGTTTGGTTGTATCTATCAGCGAATGATACAAAAATTCAATTGGCTTTTTATCGTCTAGTGTGAACAACCAGCTTGTTTGATAAGAGAGAATAGAGCAATTTCAATTAAAATTGTGTTGGAATAGATGTCAAACAAGATTAGAACCGAATGAAATTGTGAAAAAGAAAATAAAAAAGTGAAATTACAATAAAAATTTTGCAGGTAAACTCCTTTAGTTGTGCTTTTGTCTTTCTCTATTTCATGAAATAAAAATTTCTCAATTCTATGAATGAAATAGAGAAAAGTAGTCCGAATTTGTGTGCCTTGTAACTTTTTTTGTAGTGTATTTATAAAACTCTGATTTTAAGTAAATTTTATCTTTTTATTTTTGTAAAAGTAAATGAAAAATTTATAAAGTGTAGAATTATTTTCAATGAAAAAATAATAGACTGAATAAATGTAAAAATTCTAATAATTTAAAAGAAATATAATAATGAAAAATTTAAATTAGAAAATAAATAATTTACAATTTCGATCGTAGATGAAATCCTGTCATTTTTTTTAATATAAAAGTTCTCATTAACTCCGATATTTATTTATTTTTTAAATATCTCTTATAAGACTTAAACATACGTCTCTTTTAGATCTAACACCACTGTTTTTAATATAAAACTCTCATTATCTCTGAAATTTATCATTATTGTACTAACCGTGCAATTCAAATCTGCCAATTAACTAACGGAAAGAGAACAAAAAAGAATGGAAGGGCTGCCTATTCGCTACTACTGGGTTCCGACTTGGATGCTTTGGATGAACTTAAACAACGATCCATTGGACCAACCCGACAAAATCTGGACTTGCGGCCCCTTATTCGACATTCGGCATAAATGGATCCGGTTCGTGTCAAATCAATCCGTTATCCAAGAGGATCTTAATTGGATCGGATCTGCCCCCGTATATAGAAAAAAGAACAAATATTACCCGACCCGACCCGATCCGACTCTACCCTTTGAAGTCCCTACCGCTTTGAACAAGGGTTTTAGTTTTCCAGTTAGCAAACAAGCCGCCGCTTCCCGCCACCTCGGACGATCTAAAAGCTCCTCTCATGGCGAAAACCCGACCGGAGCCGAGGCAGATGGAGGCGAAGGCTAACGGTAACAAAAAGAAGAATAACAAGAGGCTCAAGAGTGTCCTTTCTAGGCCAGGTCGCACCGGTTTCAAACCGGCGAAGGAGGAGAGAGAGAACCCCTTTGAGACGATCTGGTCTCGGCGCAAATTCGATCTGCTAGGGAAGAAGCGCAAGGGAGAGGAGCGCCGCATAGGTCTCTCGCGTTCTCTTGCCATTCAAAAGGTTTCTATTTCATTGCTTCTTCCTTTTTGCAGCAGGGACAGGGTTGATGTTACCTTTTCTTTCCCATATGGTTATTATCAATAGATGGAACCTGTATAAATTCACCTCAAAATTTGATCACCTGTGTAGTTACTGCTGCTCGTTTCTTTTTCAAAATGCGTTAAATGGATAAGGTTTTTGCATTGTCCATTTGTCTCTCGTTTGATAAACAACTGCAGTTATTTTTGCATAATTTTTTGCAGAGTCTTTTCTTTTCTGCCTCAATTAACATGTAACGTGGTTCATTTGTGTTGATTGTTGAAAATGTTGCCCAAAACTTACCTTATAAGAATGTTTTTTATATATTTCTGAAAGCTTGTAAAAAAAAAATAGTTCTGTTCAGCTATTATATTCTCTATATAGATAGAGTTTGTTTTATCAAATTAATGTACTTGTCTGGGCAACCTTTAACTCTTAAGGGCTAAGGATGAAGTCTGGTAAGAAACCTAGTAATGTTTGATGGTCAAGAGAGTATCAATTGTGCTATCTTTGTCTAAAATGAAGTTTTGCTTACAAAACTTGAATAACATGGGAATATTAATTGTTCTGACAGAGGAAGAAAACATTGTTGAAAGAGTTCGAACAAAGTACCAAGTCATCTCAATTTATTGACAAGAGAATTGGCGAGCAGGATGATTCCCTCAAAGAATATGAGAAGGCGATCTTGCGTCTCCAAAAGGAGCGCATGGTGTGTATTTACTCCTTACCCCTGTATTAATGTTCAATAACTATTTTTCGGTGTTTTGTTTGTTGGTCTGATCTACTATTTGTATATTTTTTTAGCTGAAATTAAAGAGAAAAAACAAGTACAATTTGTCTGATGACGAGGAAGAAGCTGATATAGCAGGGCCTCTTGTTCAATCACTTTCCGACAAGGATGATTTTGAGGAGTTCATTCCTCCTGATGAAGATGATGCTGATGGTATTTTCTTTCTTTATTGAACAATTTTAATTTATCAACGGTCATGTTTATTGTAAGCAATTCGTTCTTGAGTTGGGCATTTTGCAAATTACACAAATGACTGGGGATTCTTGTGAACAACAACTACTGAAATTGTGTAATCATTTACTTAATTGCTCGTATTTGCATTTTCAAACCACCATTTTTTGGCTCCATCTGCAAGGGACATTAGAACCTGATTACGTCAGTTAAAATTGAGTAAAATGTACCACTTTTTCACTTTAAGCTCGCTAGATGTGCTCATGCAAATTAATGTGAACTTAGAAGCCAGGCATTTAAAATCATTGTGCTTTATGATATTTCAATTTGCGTACTTGAAAGAAAAGAGCTCATTACATTTTCTGGTAAAAACTTTGGTATCGAACAGAATATAAAGAGTTTATCTAAAATATGACCATTATTTGTAAAAGCCATAGAAACTGCTAATGATGATTTTAATATTGAAGATATTATTGTAATGATGCTGTGGGAAACACAGATAATGGAGAATTGCCACACAATTTACACATGAAGGACATGTCACAATCTCTGGATGCAAGCTTGCCCAAGGAAGACATGCAGGTGAGTTTTTTGGATCATAGAACTACAATCAGTTCAAAGAATCTCTATGGAGGCTATAATTACATTTTTATCATTTAATCTCACATGATTACTTGTTGCTAGTCCTGATGATATCATATATTGTGGTAGCAGGGCCACAAATCAAAGAAGCAAGTTATGACAGAGATAATTGAAAAGAGCAAATTTTACAAGGTATATTTTGTCTTATGTTTTAGCTTCAAAATCAATGCATAAATTTTTATGGGGAAGTTATTCTATTTCTTTGGGGTAATTATCTCTTTTTTGTGACATTGCACAATAGGCCCAAAAAGCAAAGGACAAGGAGGAGGAGGAACAGTTAATGCAGAAACTGGACCAAGATTTTGCATCATTGGCCCAAACAGAAGCATTGCTGACATTAAGTTCAAAGGCTAATCCTTTGAAGTCTGTACTGAATAAAAAAGATCTAATTCCTTCACAGAAAGTAGTACCTGCAGGTTCAAAGTTTGATGAGTCTCTTAACAAGGTATGGACTCTGGTGAATGGTCTTTTCTATTTTTACTGATCTCTTTTGTGTTTTAGACTCGTATAGATCTACCAAATATGATGATTTGTGAACTAAGTCTTCTTAATTTTACTGTTTCTAGGACAAACCTGATGCGTATGACAAGCTGGTAAAACAGATGGCAATGGATGCACGGGCTCGGCCTTCAGATAGGACAAAAACTCCTGAAGAAATATCCCAGGAGGAAAGAGAGCGTCTTGAGAAGTTGGAGGTTTGGTGCTATGTCTCTTAAAAATAATATCTGTATACTCTATTGATTGCTAAAAGGATACTACTTTTCTTAGGAGGAGAGGCAAAAAAGGATGCATGCACCAGATGATGATTCTGATGATGAGGAAGACAGTGATGATGATGAAGACGGCAACAAGACAACACAGAAGAAGTTGAGAGCAACATCTGGCGACGATCTTGGAGACTCCTTTGTTTTAGACAATGATACCGCTGACAAAAAGGGCTGGGTTGATAACATCTTAGGTAATAGAAGTGATGGTTCTGATGATGGTGAGGAAGAAGGTGATGATGAAGATGAAGATGAAGAAGGCGATGATAATGGTGAAGACGAAGATGAAGATGAGGAAGTAGAGTTTGGAAAAAATATGTTGGCGCGAGATTGGGAGCAGAGTGACGAGGATGAGCCGATCACAGATCCTGAGGAAAGTGAAGATATCAATGAGAAGGAGAAAAGTGAGTGTAAAACTGGTAAAGCAACCCCTAAGAATGACAAAGGAGTCATTGAGGGGCTTCCCTTTGTGATTGAGGCCCCATCTGATCTGAAAGAATTGAGGACCTTGCTAGACAACAGGTCAGAGACTGAGGTAGTAGAGGCCATCAACCGCATCCGTGCTTGCAACTCTATTCGTCTTGGTCCAGAGAACAGGAGGAAGATGCAGGTAAGGTTTTTCATTATATGGTTGGAAATTTCAAATTCATTGACATAGATTAACTTGATGATGTTGTCAACAAGTTTATCTAAATAACTGAAAAGAATTCAAAAATCATAAAACAAGGTTTTTTGCTTTGCCGTTAGTCTTATAAATTGGTTGCATACTATGGAGCACAGGCACTTGTTGGAATCAGCCCCGCTTGTGTCTGACATGTGCCTAACATGCTCAAAGACACAGTCAATACAAACTCATGGCTCTACACAATTAAGATTTCAATCAGGCAGCTCAAACCTGTGAAAGGCAGCCCAAACCTGAAAAATAGTATAGAGACTAGAGAGAAATCTGTAGGAAATATAAATTACTCTAAGAAAATGTACCAAGCACAATCTTGACTTGAACCCATGATCTATAGAATAAAAACATTGATGTACCAAGCACAATCTTGACTTGAACCCATGATCTGTATTTTGTAGAATAAAACATTGAAACCAATTGGACTGGTTGCCATTTCTGCCTATGTTAAACCCAAAATATATATGATATTTTTGTCTTTCTTATTTATAACGTCTAGAGCTGTACATGTCTGTAATTTTCAGAAAATACTGTGTTATGCTATGTTGTGTTGGGTTGGACACTTGTGTTCGTATCCGTGCTACATAGGTTGCATATCAATATTATATGCAACACAAATGTCATTTTTTTTTTCACTCAAAGACCATTACTTATTTCGAATTGTTGGATAACAGGTAATACTTGCACTAAATTCTTCATCATTGTTCAGGTATATGATATACATGTAGTATCTAGGTCAGGTTACAATTGTCAGATTTGAAAATTATAAGTTGGTTTTGGCTATTGTCAGTATGTCGATTTAATCCAATGTCAATGGATTTTCGCCCTTTATTATAATATTAACAGCAGTTACAGAAGATGTTGAGTTCTTAGTTAATGGATACTTGAGGTCTATACTTTGTAGGTTTTCTATGGCGTGCTTGTGCAATACTTTGCAGTGTTGGCTACTCAGAGCCCGGTAAATTTGAAGATAATAAATTCTCTTGTCAAACCGTTGATAGATATGAGCACTGAGACTCCTTATTTTGCGGCCATCTGTGCCAGACAACGCATTATTCAAATTCGTACTCATCTCTGTGAAGATCTCAAAATTCCAGGTCCATTTTTATTCCTGTTTATACAATTTGTCTTTGTTTGAAGTCGTAGTTGGATTGAGTATTGTTTCATTCGGTACCTGATTGTACAGGGAAGAGTGGGTGGCCAAGCTTGAAAACAGTAATGCTGATGAGACTATGGTCATTGACATTCCCATGCACTGATTTTCGTCACCCTGTGATGACGCCGATGCTGCTTCTCATGTGTGAGTACCTGATGCGTTGTCAGATTGAGTCTCCTTGTGATTTGGCTGTTGGTTGTTTTTTGTGCTCCATGCTTCTCTCGGTAAGTCCCTACTGGGTTTTGGTCTCTATCTAAATGTAGGGATAAAAAGGATATATGACACAAATTTATTTGACAGATATGACGATGAATGTCAGAACTCTCTAAAAGAATTTATTTTGATGTACAAGTTGATTGTCAATATATCCTATCCTCTGTATATTTTGACACTGTTTTGTCATTTATCTAATTTTGTGTATGTTGTTTGTAGCTAACCAAGCAATCAAAGAAGTACTGTCCTGAAGCCATAATATTTTTGCAAACACTTCTTCTGTCCTGCATTGATCCCCAAAAAGGATTCCAACTGCCCTCCCAAGTAATATTCTTTTTATTTATTTTTAAGATTAGGAGTCCAAACTTGGTATCATATTCCGTACTCAAATATAAATTACTTCTATTATGCACCCTTATTTAACTGTTTACTAATGATCTTCCTTGTGTTGTTGTTTATCCTTGCACTAAAAGTGATGCTTTTGTTCTTTTGAATAGCTGAGTCAACTTGATGAGCATAGAACAGTAAAACCATGGCTATGGATGGACAATGGAGCATGCGAGGTCAGCAATATTGATCTCATCTCTGTTATTGACATGCCACCTGACTCTCCCGTGTTTTCCTCTGACACTTTCAAGTAAGAATGTAACTACAATATTGCTAGCTTTGTATATTTAACTTGCTTTGTTGGTTTTATCATTGTTTGCTTCTTTCTATGTTTTGTACATCCCTTTTCATAAACAACTACATAAGTATTGATTATGAAAATAAACCGGTATTTGGTTAACTATAGTATAGGACAGAAACTTAGCAAAATATGTTATGAACCTTAACAATTAAAGATCGCAAAATTTCTGTGGCTTTAATATCACAGGGCAAGTGTTCTTCATTCAGCTGGTGAGGCTTTGATGGGATTTGCTCACGTATATGAAGACTTGAGTGCGTTTCCTGAGATATTTCATCCGGTTTCCTTTCTTCTGCATACAATTTTAGATAAATGCAAATTTCCAAGTCATCTGAGGGGCAATTTGCAAGAGGTTGTCGACTTCATTAAGAAGAAAACAGCAGAGCACCATACACTGAGGCAACCACTTCAGATGCGAAAAAAGAAGCCAGAACCAATCAGATTATTGAATCCCAAATTTGAAGAGAAGTATGCACTCTTTCTACTCCTTAAGGAGCTTTCTACTCCTTAAGGAGCTGTTCGTCAAAGGGGGGCAGAATTGGGGGGGATTATGAATTGTGTTGTCTCAAAAACTCCTCCATACTATTCCATCCTTGTTTGGCAAGTGGAATAGGGAGCAATTCCTCCTTGAAAACCCAATTGGTCGCCTTCTCTACTCCTTGAAAAAGGCCCATTCCACAATTCCACCTCACATGAAATTGTCTATTTCATTTGGTTGGAACAGAGGAGGCTAAATGCTGACTGAGGGGATTGACTGCAAAATTCCAGCCCAATTCCACAATTCAACAAATCAACTATTCCGTTTAATCCAAATACGTTTTGGCATCTATTCCAACACAATTCCTCTATTCCATCAAACAGAAGTGTTACTGAACAGCCTGTACAAGTTATTTATTACCTGAATTATATACCGATGCTAATAATTTAATTTTTAATGTAATTTTACAGCTTTGTGAAGGGGATAGACTATGATCCAGATCGGGAGAGGGTGAAGCAGAAGAGGCTAATAAAGAAATTGAAGAGTGAGAAGAAGGGTGCTATCCGGGAACTGCGGAAGGACAATGAATTCTTGTTGGGAGTTAAAGAAAATAAAAGGAGAGAACAGGAAGAGGAGAGAGCAGAGAAGTATGGTAAGGCCATGGCTTTTCTCCAAGAACAAGAGCATGCCTTCAAATCAGGGCAACTTGGCAAGGGAAGAAAAAGGAGACGATAGAATACATCAAGGTTCATCTTGTCTTTTCCTGTCCATTTCTTTTTTTTTTCCGGGCCTTGATCCATCATTTGCCAAGGGCGTTCCGAAGCCTTTCTGTACTTGCATATTATCTTAATATATTGTGGTCATTTTAACTGAACTGTCTTATGCTCTGCATTCCAGTTTGGAATCTAGATGGTTGGCTTGCCAGAAATGCCAAAATATCAGTTTGGTTGCACAATTTGACAGCAAGTGCATAATGGTTTCCAGTGTTTTGGTTTTGCTTATGAAGCTTATCCAAATTTTAAACTATTTATCTTGTATTTCAATGTTTGTAAGCAATATGGTTTAATTTAGGTTAGAGTGAACTTAATTGTAGCGAAATATTAGCAGATCATTCTGAGTCCTAAAATGTATCATAATTGATTTTGTTTATTTATCTTCAGAGAATATTTTTTGCAATTCTACTGTCTTTCTCTCTGTCATAAGTTAGATTGATATAAATCAGCTAAACTAATAGAGACAAGCTGGGCATCTAGTCTGATATTTTCTGAGAAGGGAGTGATTCATGTTATGACACTTAAACCTACATAAGAACAACGATAATTTTCCAGAAGGCAAATTATGCATGTTAAAATTTGAATAAAACTTCTCCTTTGATTTTTAGCTTCATATGAACAAGTATTAACAAATATTTAATTAGCAAGAACATAACATAACCGCCTGTTTTACATTATGTAATTTACTATAAATAATGATGTCAGTAGAGCCTATCACTAACAGTTCAGCTATAAAAAACCCAGAAGAATTTGGTGTAAGCAGGAAAGCAGAAAAAAAAAAAAAACTACAAGGATGAGCAAAGCATCTATAATCCAGTGGAGAAAAGCATGGTGACTTGTGCGCTCTCATGTATGACCAGAAGCCCTGGTTAGCACTCGACAGTTGCACCATTCACGGTTCTCATATAATTTTGGATGAAACAAATTACATATTGGGGAGGCGTTTTTCTTTCAAGCGAGATATAAATTTGAACGTCTCCTCGGCTTTGACCTGTTGTTGAATATCACTTGTAGAAAACCGGTCAGGATGAAATCTCCTTAAAGCCTGCTTATATGCAGCATTTACCTGTCACAACCCAAAAGGGATTATAACATAGCACACCATAAATTAACATTGGCACTGAAACTACCATAACAATATCTTAATTATTGGGAATAGATAAAGAGATTATGGACAAATACCTGATGCAAGTGGGGGCACGTGCCCCCCTCAACAACGACACCTAACTCACGCAAAATTGAAGCCATGGTACTATATCTTTTCTCCATAGCTTCAAGTTCCTTCCTGACTTCAGCACGAATTTTCTCTTTAAGATTTACCATCTCCTCAACCTTGAATTCAGAATCCAAAGCATAAGAGTCTATGAATGTCAAGCATAAATATGATTTATATGCCTACTAACTAGTACCAGAAAAAAAAACATATTTCCAGAATCTTACTGTAAAAGAAGATTAGAAATGAAAAAAAAATGTGAAATATGAAACTGTTAAAGACTTCATTACTCTTGGTTTTTTTGAGGTACATCTAATATCTGATACATGGGGTCTTTTCTATAATACCTTATGATGTTAGGGTCCTTTTGGTAAGATATAGATAAAAAGTTATTGAAATGATTAAGGGGTCTGGTGAAGAATTAATCTATCCCTCTCTCTTTTCTTCAATTTTCCTCTTTGTTCCTCTCTATTAAATTGTGTTCAATGTTCAAAATATTCATCAAAAACAAAAAGAAAGAAAATCAAAAGATCAAAGATTGTTGTAGAACCTTTTTCTGAGACTGACGAATCTCTTCTACGCGTCGCTTTTGTCTCTTCTCCATTTCGAGTTGCCGCAAACTTTCAGCTTTTCTTCTCTTCCTCTCTCTCTGTGCTTCTTCAGCCTATGCAAAGAAAATAAAAAACTACGTAAACCATCACAGCCCATATGCAGTACAATCACAACCATTTCTCTGTTGCAGATAACTCCTAGCGTTGCTTGTAATTGTAATTGACACCCAATATTGTTGAGATACTTGCAAATAAGACCCAACTTTAGGTAAAACATGAAAAAGGTTTAGTTTTCTTAACTGCTGTCAAATTTGCCCCTATACTTAATGAGTCGTTGTTTATTCAAACCCATAGTAGAGAAGAAATCTAATAAAAATTCACATGATGAATCATGAGTTTATATATTGGTGCTGGTCGGCATCTTTTGCAAATGTGTTAAAGCCCGTGCAGTTTTTGCTTATGGGCATATTTGTTTTTACTTAAATGCATACATAGAGAGACCTGAATTTGCAAATGCCGCTTCCTTGATTCCCATTCAGCCTCCTCAGCATGCCTATACTCAGCCGTTTCCTTGTGCTTTTCTCGATCAACCACCACGTCAGAATCAGCAACGCCCAAGTCTTGCGAATCATCACCACAGTACTTTGTGTATATCATACTAAGGCAGTCTAGAACATCTGGCATATCAGATATACACTCACTTGACCAAGTAGAAGTTTTGCCCTTCCTCGATCTAGAAGAAGCCTTCTCCCATTGTTCGCGTATCGTAATCTCACAGTCTGAGCTACTGCTATCAGAAACTTCGGCACTTGCTTTGTTCCTTTCTAAGTAGGTAGAGAAATTGTTTCTCAAATGGTCCTCTGGAGAGTCAACAGGGTACACATCACTTTCATCGTCATCGGAATCAATGACCACCGTGTTTTCCATATCATACTTCTTTTCGCACTTTTTAAGAGGCATCCTTCTTGACCTACCGGACATCCAGATCTACCTGGAAGGATTTTACCTAATAAAAGAAGGAAAGTGCAAATAGAAAGAACTTTGGTGACTTGAAAGATCAAAGCAAGAAAGGAATACCAAAACAGTATAACACTAACAAGGATCAGACAGTAAGAATTGCACCTAACTGGATACATAGATCATATTAAAAACTATATTCAATCATAGAATTCTTACAGCAGACAGAAAACATAACTTTTACATTTGTACATTAACTAACCATTAAACATTAAGTCCAAAATAAATTCCTTCTCCATTTCAAAACATTTTTACTTAACCTAACTTAAGAGGAATCTTGAGATGAATTTCTTGCTGTTAGCAACATTGACACATAAAAGTTCTTTAAATCTCCAAACTATAGCACCTGCGACAATTAAACCACCATATGTCAACAACTTTGGAAATATCATGAAGAGATAATGACAAATGGATTCTAGTATGACAATTACTCAAATACCCTACAAATGAGAAGTAATGCAAATTGAACCATTTTTTCCGAGGAAAAAGAAAATCATTTTACATTAAATTAGTGCCAACATTAAGCTTAATTCCCATCGATGATACCAGTAAAGGGTATACCTGAACTTCATACTTTTACCCTTATTCTTAAAAATACAAAATCGATTACAAAACAATGCACAAAAGACTATTATGCTGCAAATCCAATCAAACTACGCCAGACCGGTAAGCTATATTTTACCGGAAAACTATCAAACCAAAACTGATATCAAACCAGAAAAACATATTATTATTAGCACTCAATAAATTTAGAAAATTATAAAAATTGAAACAATTCAAGGGCACATAAGCTTGTCAAAGCATCATGAACTATTCTTATGTTTGAACTCATGTAAGCGAAACTGACTAGGTCGAACTAAATTCGATTAAATCATGGCCGGATACGCTAATTTTTCTAATCTCCGGGTTGCATCAAATTCATGGGAGGGGGAGACAGTGCAGGGAGGCAACCCAGACTAAGGGCCGATTATCCTCAACCCTAAATTAAGCAGAATTGACATTTATTATCCTTCAATTATGCGTATATATGTTCCTTTGACTTCAAAACTCAAATCACGGTTTCAAATTCTAACTAATTAAACGAAATCAAGCCAGCGGGAGAGATGGAGATGGACATAGATAGACAGAGAGTTGCGGAAGGGATCAAGCATACCTGATGCAAAGGCGAGACCTGATTTCGTGTACCAATCCCCTCCGTATAAACGAAGAATGGACTTGGTTTTGCGAAGGGAGGCGTCCACGCCAAGGGAAGCGGAGAGAAGCCGGAAAAAAGCGCGAGAGAGAAGGTATAGCCGATGATCGACCGAAGAGAAGCGCAGCAAGAAAATGAGAGATAGAGAGAAGCGAGAATTGCGCGCGCGCGAGAGAGAGAGATAGATGCGTTAGGAGGAAAGGAGATGAGAATGAGATGTGTTTTTTCTTCTCTCGAGGAATCCCCAAAATCCAAATCTTTCGCTCGTAATCAATTGGCTCCAACCTATGACGAATGGTGGTAACTCCGGACGGCGGTTAATTTACTGCCCAAAATAAAAAAAAAATTATTTTTTATCTCATATTTTATTTTAAAAATATTTATACCGCATATAAAAATATTTATACTAAATAGATAATTTATTTATAAAATTTGTAAGAGTTTATAAGTTAGTATAAAAAATATTCATCATTTTTTTTAGATGATAATAGAAAAATTGAAGTTAAAAATTTTGTTACATATGTGTAAATATAATTTGTATAACTTTTAATTTTAATAATATAAGTTATAAACACTTTTATTATTAAATATAAATATTTTTTTAAAAAATATAAATATATCTAAGATGCAATGTCTATTTATTTTGGAAATTTTTTGTCTTTCTACGAATTATGAAGTTATAAATCATAAATAAATGGGGGAAGATTTGGATCACTCAAATTTGACGTATCCGTCTAAATAAATATTGAATGTTGTATTATCAAATTAGAAAGTATTTTATTTTGGAGGAGTTATAATTACATCTCTTAATTAGAGACCCCTTATTTGCATCCAGATGTTTTTATATTTTTTCAAAAAATATTTATATTTAATAATAAAAATATTTATAATTTGTATTATTAGGATTGAATGTTATGAAAACTGTATTTTTTTTATTTTTGTAATAATATTTTTAACTTCAATTTTTATATAATAATTTAAGAAACAAAAACTGATAAATACTTTCTATACTAACTATAAATACTTACAAATTCATATATAAATACATTATCCATTTAGTATAAATATTTTTAGTATACAGATAGAAAAATATAAAATATAAGAGATAATAATAATTTTTTTTTTAAAAAAAGAGAAGTTGATTTTAGAGAACCAAAAACTCCAATTAGTGATAATCCAAATAGAAAAAGAAATTGTGGGATCTCTCTATTTATTGGTGCCACATTTCTTATGTGCAATTTAACGTTGGGCTATTGCTTATTTCTTACATTTTTAATTTTATTATCTACTCCAGGCTGGAATTGGGCCCAAATTTGCAAAGAAAAAAAAAGAAGAATTATGTTGCCAATCGGCCTAACAAAAAAAAGATCCAAACACCGTTTTTCTTATTTCTTTTATTTCAGGTATGCAATTAATTAATTACCAGCTCAATTTCATTAAAACAAAGGTGTTACAAACTATGTACATTAATATTTACAGAAGCAAAAACACTGTTTCTCGATTGGCATAAATTCATGAAACACACACATTGTTTTATTTTTTCGAGTCGACTCGAATCCGAGAAAACTGAAAAGGTGTTAAGAACAAAGAGAAAATGGTACCAGATAGGTACCAGAATGCACATTTTTCGAGTCATATAAGCAAAGGTTAAAATCTGACTAGGAGCCACATCAGCACACGTGACAGAAAAAAGAAAACTGGTTTACTTGAAACCAAAAAGGGCTCCATTAATGGAACTGTCCGAAGCAAAAGTTGCTATCCATTTTCTATGTTTTTTTTTTAAGGACAGATTTTGATCAAAATTAATAAAAATATAATATTATTTTAGTATAATTATATATTTTAATTTTTTTTCGATCTCTATTAAATTTCGTCTCTATTATTTTACTCCCTTCTCTCAAAAAAATACTACAAAATTTAATGCAACGACTGGTCTAAAAACTAATATAATTGAAAAGTCGTCGAAAGCGATTTTCTCGGGTTTATATTTCGTTGCTTTCGGTGGAGCATATCGCCATGTAATCATATATTAATGTGTATATATATATATACATATAATGTTGGCTTATGTGGCATCAATTATTTATGTATATATATGAAATCAAGCAAATTAAATAAAGCAGCTGCAATTTGTTTGACATGAGAAATCCCCCCCCCCCCCCCCCCCCCCCCACCACCACCACCACCACCTTGCAAAAAAAAAAAGAAACAGAGCAACACGTGCAGCGTACTGGCATGCACTATATATCCTTAATTAATTATATCCTTAATTAATTTTCAATAATAATACAAACATTGTTAGTTACTTGCCTAATTATTGCGCATTTTTCAAGTGCATATATAAAGGAGCATATCTTTTAATCTTTTTTTTTTCTTTCTAGTGTGGATGATAGTATAATCGATTGAGTCAGCGAGTTATATAAAATTTTTTTAATGTTAATGCAATAACCAGGTATTTAATGTGTGTACACATATTTTCTTCATCATGCACCTTTTTTCCGTTTCCTTTTTTTTTTTTCTGAGACAGATAATGGAGCTTTTCGTCACTGATTAATAATGGCACCGTGCTCTCCACGTATCCATTTATTTATTGAACAATTTTTCTTTGATTATAACGCACAAATAAAACATCAGAGATCACAATAATTTACATGAAAAAATGTACCGTGACTTGTGAAGTTGCAACTATGACTCATAGAAACAAAGACTTTGTTCATGTTGTCTTCAAGAATGTAATAAAAAAAAAAGAAAATCAGTTTTTAATTTAGTGATAAAAATAATGTTCTCCTTATAAGAGATTACAGATTCGAAATCTGAATGAGAAAGAATAATAATTGCATCCCGTTAATCGCATCTCAGATATATTTATATTTTTTTCAGAAAAAATATTTATACTTAATAACAAAAATATTTGTACCTTACTTTACTGATATTATAAATTTTACAAGCCGTATTTTTATTTATACAATAAAATTTTTAACTTAAATTTTTTTTATAATCATTGAGGAAAGAAAAAGTGATAAATATATTTTAATATCAATTATAAACGTATATAGATTTAGATATAAATAAATTAAATTAATTATATCAAATAAATATTTTTAATATATAAATAAGAAATATAAAACATAAAAAATACATAAAATAATCTCTCATAATAAAAAATAAAACCAAACTAATTCTACTGTCATTAAATCATTGGTCTTTTTTAAATAATTTTGTAACAATCTGGAGTCTCAATCAGCTGACACCAAATTCCCAAAATGTGAGCAACAAACACCAGTGTGAGGGGTACACGCAGATTACCACCTTCACCTACTTGCAATTTCAAAAAAATTTCTTTTTTCTAACTTGACTTTCATGAAAATTACAGTCAACATTTTTTTATATATACTCATGTATGTCCCTTATTTAGAGCAACGAATTAAGTGTTATTTATTTTACCTAGTTGTGTGGTTGCAAGTTTTGTGGATCAACAACTAATTAATACCGTACAACATGTTGTTTTTTAACTGTCATTTTGGTAGCAAGTAGCAACAACACAGTGCTCTCAGTACTCCATGAAACTTGGCAAGTGAAAGTGAAAATTCCAACCTGGATTCCTCTCCAGTTTTGATGAAATGGAGAGAATAGAGATCCGTATTATCCATCAAAGTTGCTGCTTGCAGTTTTTTGTATATACTTTATTTATAAAACATAATAATAGCATCAGCAACAGGGATAACAATAACAATAATAATAATAATAATATGCTTCAAAAAATAGAAAAATTATGTCACATGTTGCACGTTGAGATGTTAGATATAAAAAGTATATAGAGAGATCTAAATATTGATTTTTTTCTTTTTCTATCCAATCTTCAAAATTTTCAACAACAATATTATCTTTGGTTTAATAGATTTACAACTCTATGTCTACTTTTGAACACATATATTTAGATGGCTGAAAAAAATGCTGAAAAAAATTTATAATTAGCAAAATAAGCAAACTGAACTAATGCGTTTAGATTAAGTTGTGAACTTGTATGTGTTTAGTTAACTATTTCAATATCTTGAAAATAATTCAACATTTTTAGGTATCTGCACACATAAATTCAATATGACTTATGAACACATATATTCAGAAAATAGAAATAGTATTATCAAACTTTTTAAAATAAGAATATTATTATTATTGTTATTGTCAAACCATTTAAAAGGTAACAAATCTCTAAACATCTAGCTTTGAAATAACATGTTATACATACATTCACTAACACGTTTAAATATATGTATTCATAAGTCACATCTGATTTAATTTTTCTCTAAAAATAACGATATGCCTTATACGTTTTATAAAATTCACTATTGATATAAAAACTTACATCGTTTAGATAGTTATAATTTCATTACAAATGAATACAATCACAAATTAGAATATTTTGTATAAGATAATTCGTACGATAGTGTGATGTCAAGCATTAGTATTCTTTAAAGGGAGGCGATCTCTTAACAACCTTAATAATCAATTTTAAAATAATTTTTAAAAATCCTAAAAAAAAGAAAAAAAAATTGACAAACATATTTTTTAATTTATAGATTTTTTTTTTTCAAATTTCATATAATTTAAGGATCATTTGATGTTTCATCAGAAACCGCTAAATATGTATCGTTGTAAATATAATGTAATTTTGATGGTCTTTGATGGAGTATCGAATAATACTTAAAATTGTATAAAATTTGAAACACAATCGATCTATAAGTTAAAGAATATGTTTATAAATATTTTTCTATTTTTGAGAAATTTTTTGAAATTATTTAAAAATTAATTGTCAAAGTTGTCAAAATAATAATTTTCAGTAAATCCCCACCTTTCTTTAAATTACATGACATGAATTGCAAATATTAGATTGACTTATTGATTTTGATTAATTGATCAAAATCATGCACCTTACAAATTCCAACCTTGTTACCCAAAATTGTTGACACGTTTTGGAAAGATTATATGATATACAAATAAAAATGCACAATATATAACTGTGCTAAATATTTTCATACAAGAGAATCAGTCTAAAAAGAGTGCTTCTGTTTTGTTTGTAATGGAGAGGATATGTGACCAATTTGAGCAGAGAATAATCATCAGGAGGTAAAGTACAAATGATGATGATGGCAATCACGCCTCTATAATTAATTCCAAAAGGTTTAATAAAACTATGAAAGAACATATTTTTCAAAGTCATTAATGCCTCTTTCTACATCAAATTGGCGTCTCCCCTAATTCCACTCCAATTAGATGTCTCTCCTCTTGAATTAATTAGGTACACCATTGCTTGTTAGTTTATCTATCTTTCCATCATATAATAATTTGATGGGTTCAATTGACGATGATTAATTTGATAATTTTGATCATAATTTTTTAAATAAATTCGTGAAATTTATTAAAATTCTTGGAAGTTCTCAAAATAGAAAAAGATTATAGATATATTTTTGTACTTATAAATTAATTGTGTTTCAAATTTTATACAATTTAAATATTATTTGATATTCTTTAAATATTATTAAATTTGAATTGTTGTAAATTTCATGTAATTTGATTGATTTTGATGGAATATTAAATAATATTTAAATTATATAAAATTTGAAATACAATTAATTTATAAGTTCAAGAACATGTTTATTTTTTTTATTTTTAAATTTTTTTAAAAATTTATTTAAAAAATTATTATTAAAATTATCAAATTAATAATTATCCATAAATTTCCATCCATAATAATCATTGCATCTTCATGAAAAGTACCTCTAGCCCCTTACCCATAATTTTTTGCATGCGGAGTAAAAGTGTGAATTTATCCAATTTGAGACATCACATACTGTGCCCTCAGAAATACTCAATTTGTTTCCTAGAAATTGGAAACATGTGCAATCCACCAATTTTATGACTACTTTCAGTTGAAACAATTTCAAGAACACAATAATTGTACGCTATAGATTGTAGAAAAATCAGACTCATATGGAAGAAACCTTGACCTGTAGTCTTCGTCTGTTTGCAGCTGCATTTATTGCGCAGTAAACTTTTTATGTCTATACCTAAATGCAAAAAGCATGACAAGTTAAAAAAGAAACCACAAACAGCGTACGGACTTCTCTTCTAAATTCTGATTACAAACAGTGGCGCTTGAAAGGGATATATTAACAATCATACATATATATATATACCAACAACCCACAACAACTAATAAAATGGTTATTCAAATTAAAATATTGAAAATATAGATATCCTCTTTCCAATATACTGTGTATTAAATTTTATGTAACTTGAGAATCCTTAATTAAGTGTTGATAAAGCTAAACTATTAATTTTTCCAAACCATCTGATGGAGGGCCAATGAATTTTGAAATAGCATCCGATTTAAACTATAAAGTAAATATATATTATTTTAATTGTGATTTTGATAACTTTTTGATTGATTAATACATATTTTGTCAGTGTAATTTAATCCTCTTATTCTTAATTAGTTTGGTTTTCCAAAAACCAGGTCTACCTTAAAAAAGTTGGCTCTTGGTAGTTTATTACTACCTTTTTTGTTGGTATTATATACATTATTAGTTGTGATTGGTATTTGGTAGTAAACTAGTAATACCAGTTGCCTTAATTGAAGGGGTCAAAGATGTCAACTGAGAAAAAAAAAGGAATTAAATGATCAGAACGGCAGCCACAGGAAATGCACCAATGGGGTCTTTATCAGCAGATTCTCATAGCGCTACCAAAGCTTTGAAGGATGTTGAAATGAGAGTGAAACATTCGACCCCCGCCTGAACCGTTTCCACATGTTCCTCTTAAGGTCGCGACCACCACTATTTCTATTCTCAGCCTCCTAAATGCTTTTTCCTTTCTGTGTGCGTGTATTTGGGTGGGTGGGTGGGTCTCTTCTCTTGTGTGTGTGTGTTTGTGTGTGTTTGTGTGTGTGTGTGTGTGTGTGAATTGAATTGGCCTTTTTGTTCTCTGTTGTAGTTTTCTGGTATCTTTACTTTACACAGGGATTTCTCAACTGGGGTGTTACTGTACCGTTCAATTTGAGTCTGGGAAATTGAGATTTTTGTGTGCTGGTAATTAGATATTGATATATACGAATCTATCTAAATGCTACTTTTTGTGTTCTTGTGTAAGTGAGATGCTGTATATACCAGTCATTTCAAATCGATTTTGCTGACTAGAGGGAAGTTTCTTTTTTGAAAGATTCTGAAGTAAACATTTGAAATAATAAACACAACCAGAGAAAATGAAACCTTTTTCTACTAAATCCCTTCTTTTAAGAGATTATTACGAAATTCAATGTAATAATGCATTTCCTATTTACAACTCTATTTAACAATGGTATATTTACAATCATATTTTTATATCAGGTAATTCACAACTGCTAAATCAACATAGGAAGCACTCTTGTACTACAACAAGAGTTACCAGAGTCCCAATCTGCCGCCATACAATTCAATGGCTCGACATTGGGTTGCTGACATGTAGGTACATGGTAACTTTTTTAAGGGTGCTCATTTGTCAATAACCTAATGGCACCCAGTGCCGTCTAAAGGCAGTGGATGTGAACTCGAGTTGCTATAGCTAACTTTATCTATACGGTATAAGCAAAGTTTACAAGACTAAGCACGGTGGTATGCATAATTCAAGGCCTGACGAGGCCGAAGTTGCACAGAGCTCTAGCCCGAAACAAACTGCTGAAAAGGAAGCGGGTCGGGGATGACTCCTGTGGCGATTTAGGCTGCTCGATCTGGCCTTTCACTTGTAAAGTTGTGAGGCCTATGGCTTCTCTTACAGTGTCTATTATCTTCGGGTCAACTGGGTTGCCGTTTGAGTCACGTACATAGAAAGTATTTACGGCTTTGTCTTCTCTTGTGGTCACTTCTGCTCTTGTCACCGTTAGACCATGCTCACGGAATATTCGAGTCACGTCAGACAGTAGGCCCACTCTATCGCTCGTACATAGTTCCAGCTTCAGACCCTGCATGAGAACAATTAAGCACCATGGAATTGAAATTAATAAAATTTGACTTCTTGTTAAGTTAATGTATTAATTTACCTCAGAAACCCTCCTTTCTATGGCTGCTTCAAGACATTGGATGACCCGTTCCTTTTCAGCCTCAGAATTAACCGGTGAACCATCTATGTGTCTTATATAGAATTCCTACACATATAGAAAATTATATTAGTTCTTTAGTTTACTCAAAACCAACATGACCATAGTTCAATAACAATTGCAACTATAAATACCTGGAAGGCCTCAGAGCGCACTGCATCAACACTTGCATGGAAAACAACATACTTCATGTCAGTAAGTGTGCAAACAGTGTCAAAGAGAAGCTTTGGCCGATCCTTGCACCTGATTGTGACAACCGAGTAATCCTTATCATTCCAATTTCGAAGTGTGACATGTGGCCTTGCATGTTTGCTGCTCGATATGTCATCAGACTTGACATAGTCCCTGTCGTCAAACATCATCTGATGAAGCCTCCTCTGAGTGTGGGTTGTGCACATGGAGACTGATGTCCTGGGCCCACGTGACAGGTCATGGCTGCTTCCTTTCAGCAGATTCGACAGCCGTTCTTTGATTTTGGAAACCCGATCTGGATCAGTTATGGGTAAGGCAGTTTGTTCATCCGTGACATGGATAACTGCGGCAGCACGTGTGTTGTGGGTCCATATCTCGGCATTTACCACATTGCAATTGAGGTCAGTTAAAACAGCACTTACATCTGACAGTAGGCCCGGTCTGTCAGTACCAGTCAATTCAATAGAGGTGTAATTCTTTGAAGGGGCTATGCCGACTGATTGTCTCCTTGACGGAACGTAACTAAAGTCGGCCCCTAGAGACTGTTTTTGTGCAAAGTAAAAGTGATTATTTATAGAGAAATCAGATTTTACAAGGGTTTGTTGTAAAACTGTTCTATACCTCTCTAATATCGTTGGTGATTGAATCGAGTGTCGTTTGATCCTTTATTTTCTTTCCCTCTTGGTCTGTCACATTAAAGACTGTTGCAAATGCAAACAAATTCTTCAATTGTGAAATACTAATTTAACTTCTAAAACATAATTTGGATTGATAAGAGAGAAAAAAGTTGAGAATAATTAAAGGTCATACCATCCATGAACCAGCCTCCATCAGAAGTTATGTAAGCTTTGCATATGACAAGATTTAAGTCTGTTAGAACTTGAACCACTTCCAAGAGAATTCCATTCTTGTTTACACTATCCACCTTCCAGATTGTAAAATTAAAAATTAGTAAAGGAAATTTAGCTAATTTTTTTTTGATATAAAGACTTCAGTTAATCCCAGATTTTATTTTTTTTTCAAATATTTTTTACAGGATTTGAACATGCATCTCTCCATAGATAGACTGGGTCTATCACCACTGTGCTAAACCGGTTCTCAGCTAAAAAATTTAAAAAGTAGAATCATGTATGAGTAATATATATACCTTGACAACAGTGGCATTGGGGTAGGATTCATTGTCTATGATAACCCTAAAAAAGAAACAAAATTTGGAAACAAATCAATGAAAGAAACAATGTTTGGGAATTTAATTCAGCATTTGATATTATTTGCAATAATAATTGGAAGAGAAATAAAACTTTTAGATTATGGTATATATAGGCGTACCTAGGCGGATTCATCTTTTTTATGAATTTCTCGTACTCATCATCATCACTATCCCATGTGGGACCAAAATCTACATCTAAATAAAGAGAAGCAAATAATTCATCAAATAAAGAGGGATGAATTAATTGAAAGAAGGTTTTTATCTTTATGAAAAGAGAACGTTTGATGAGAAAAGCTGGAACAAATCGATGGAAGGCGAATCGATTCCTTCGAAAAGCTAAAACAAAAGGTGAATAATTTAAAAAGAAAGATTCAGATTTCAGACAAGATGAGAGATTTCCTCGAAAGGCAAAAGAGATACAAAATAGTGCTCAGCAAAAAGATTGGAAACAGAGCTCTTGAAATTCCATAGCATTAAATTATTCCCCTTGAGAAAATTTCAAATTTTACCACTGAAGAAAAAAAGAAATGTTATTTACAGAAATACAGAAAAAATAGGTTGAGAAAATCAAGCGGAATTCTAGAGATACAGGTTTCGAGGAAGAGAGAATTAAAGAAGCAAGCTTTTTAATTAGTTTCTTCTAGGAGTGAGTATATAGCTAGAAGAGAAGAGAAGAGAGTAGAGAGATTGCAATACCCATTGGAAATGAGATGATTTGATTCGACGACTGGCCGGAAAACCTTCTCACGACTCTCGTCTCATCTCTCTCTCTCTCTCTCTCTCTCGCTCTCTCTCGAAAGTCGAATCTTGAGCTAACACAAGTTATTAGAGAAGGGAAGTGGCCTTAGCTCTTAGCCTATCCTCTCTCTCTCTCTCCTTTTCTCACCTTAAAAAAAAGCCAGTTGAGTTGTGAGAACTTGATGAGGTGAAACGGAAACTAAAACCATACGACACCCCCCTCCTCGGCTCCTCTCTCTCTCTCTCGCTCTCTCTGTAATTATGTAATTTTAAGAGTTGTCTAAAAAAAGGAGCGCTCTTTCTCTCTCTGCGGCTGCCCGCTGTTGAATCTTGGAATCTGCTGCTGCCTCCGTGAAATTCACAACGAAAAAAAGGACAAGGAATCTGCCACCGTAACAATTTTATTTAAGGCGCTGGTCACAAATCAACAATACTGTCTGTCTCATTGTTTCTACCATGAACCGGATTCTCATCCTCTTCTGCGGTACAGCATCGCGCTGCAGTGTGTTGTATGTACGTCCATCGAACGCATATTTTATAAGAGAGATTTTTTGAGATTTATATTATATGAATTTTAACACGATCGAACGGACTGTACGTTGTGATGTACAGTACAGCATAATAGAGGATAAGGATTCATTATGAACCGTACAAATATTCTTGCTAAATTGTTTACATTAATTACCCACATATATCTAATTTATTATGTAAACTCATTTTATTATTTAATTTAAATGAGTTATTATTTATATTAATATTATTTAAGTTGAATAATAAAAATATTATACAAAATAAAATTTATATATAACGATATTAATAATGATATCTTTATAATATTTTTTTTTTTAGGCTAAGCCGAATGCTAGAGCATCGTTATTATTTTTCTCCATGGGAATTGGACCAAGATCTCTTTGCATCATTAGATCCATTATCCCATTATTATTATTTTTTTTTAGCCAGTCAAGCAATTTTTTTTCTTGTACTTTTAATATTGTACCTTTTCTCAAAAATTTAGAACTATTAAGTTATCAAACTCGTTTCTTTAAATTTAGGCATTCTTTCTTCTAGAAAAAAAAAACCTATATTATTTTTCTTTGCATTCTTTTTTTTTAGAAAATGTTTTTTTAACTTATTAAAATCGGCAAAGTGGCTATGTTTTTTGTATATTACAATTAAAAATAAGACAGAAAATCCTGGTCGAAATTCATTATTCTTTCTTTAAAGTAACTTCTGAAACACATGATATTAAAATTAATGCTACAATTATAATTAGAAGTATTGAGTTTCATGGTCTTATTTTTATTTGCTAGCTAGGTGTTTGATCCTC
Source organism: x Bolboschoenoplectus mariqueter (assembly GCA_037678475.1). Lineage (NCBI taxonomy): Eukaryota > Viridiplantae > Streptophyta > Magnoliopsida > Poales > Cyperaceae > x Bolboschoenoplectus > x Bolboschoenoplectus mariqueter. The sequence goes on along the minus strand of CM075242.1, from coordinate 501,533 downwards.
AGAGTTTACGTCAAAGTTTAAGTTAAAACACTATTAAATCTATATAACTTCGTACAAAAGAAAAACAATATCATTTTATGAAATAATAAAAAGAGAAGTGATAATTACACCCCTTATTTGCACCTTAGATATATTTATATTTTTTTAGAAAATATTTATATTTAATAATAAAAATATTTATACCTTACAATATTAAAATTAAAAGTTATGTAAGTTATATTTATATTTATATAATAAAATTAGTAACTTCAATTTTTCTATATTTATCTTAGAAAAAAGTGATAAACATTTTCTATACTAACTATAAATACTTATAAATTTAAATATAAATAAATTATCTATTTAGTATAAATTTTTTTATGTACAAATAAAAGTTACAAAATATGAGATAAAAAATAATTTCTCTAATAAAAAATATATCTAAAATTCAAGCGCGTATATTAAATCATGCGCTAGATTTCAACAACCAGAGGAAATCTGAGCGTCATTCTTTGGGAAAAAAAAAACAAAAAGAAATCTGAGTGTTTTATAAACGAATATTTTACTGTTCATTAATTCCTTCATAAAAATCGGAATTGATTTTAATTTAGAAAATTTTCTTTTCAAGGGTTTATTTACAGAACCTTGAAAATTGTACTTTCTAGGGGTTACTGGAATTTGTGCTCTGAGATAATTTGGGGTCTGTTTGACACCAAGAGAAATAGTGAGAGAATAGAGAATAAAGAGCTCTTAAAATTTATGTTATTTTCATATTAATTTAATTGTGTTTGATAAACATAGAATAGTGTGAGAAAGTAGTATTGATTTATTCTGATTCTTGAAGAATATATATTTTTTTATTTTACTTCCCTTATGAAATTGAGAAAAATCTATTTCATGAAATAGGAAGGGGTTAAAATGCAAAATGAAAGAATTTGACTGTAAAATTACCTCTCTTTTTAACTTTTATATTTTTTTCACAATTCTTCTCAATTCCAATCACATTCGACAGTAATTGAGTCTCTATTCCGATCAATTTCTCTATTCTCTTGAAGAAGAAGAAGAATATGAAAAAGAGTACGTGAATATTTTATGATGCGTAGTGTAGTAATTGATTCTTGCTGAATAAATTTAATATTTTTTTTTCTGTACATACTATGTCAACGAGGCGGCTAAGGTAATCAGGTAGTATAAACAAAGTTTCATAAACAAAACATGTCATGAATGGACTCATAACATTAAAATAACAACTAATCCTTATTTAATGACAAAAAAATGCAATTAATTGATTGACTTTTGGTTTTTTTTTTTCGTCAGACATCTGTTTTGATAAGCTCCATCCAATTGCAATATCGTGTATTCGATGAGAAAACTAAAACCTAACATCATATATTTTTTTTTTGATACCACTTAACAGTGATTATTACTACAATTTTAACAATTATTTTCTAGAACCTTACGTCAAAAAAAATAATGGTTTTAAAAAAAATCAAATAAGATTGAAGATTATAAAATAAATTTATAGATATATTGCTGTACATATAGATAATTTATCAATCAAATTCATATAATTTGAACTATTAACTTCATATCATTAAAATCTTAATAATATAGATCATATTTATGATGTTGAATTTTCAATTAAAGTTTTTTTTAAGGTTAGTTGGCGAATTACCAACTAGCAATTAGCATTAAAAGAAATTAAAAGGTAAAGTTATATTTTTAAAAATGTCAAATTTATTAAGATGAAGAATTTTCAAGTGATCCCCTCTTTTTCTAATAATTTAGTCTAAAAGTTGACATTTTGCTAAAAAAAAGTTGAAATTATGCATAAAAAAGATAGTTTCGGGTCTCGCCAAAAATTATGCACATGTCTGATCTCGCCAAAAATTATTATTTCGGGTCAAGAGTTTGTAAATCCAAATTACGGAATTAGCTTATGTAAAAATTAAGACTTAAGAGTGTATAACAATCTCCAATCTCTATATTTCAAATTTGTCTTTCTAACTAACTGTTTATCATTTAGATTAACAAATAGTGATCTTTTTCGGATCTCAAAAACGAAACAAAAATGTCTCATTCTAAACTTTGTAGCTATCCATTTTTATTATCATATACACCTAATAAAAGTATGAACACTTATCGTAATAATATAAATATCTTTTATAATAGTATAAGTATGAACAAAAATAGTGATCTTTAAATGGGCATGGACTTATTAAATTTGTGCCTTTGTGGAATGGAATGCAGTGTCCTCTATACTTTTTCATGATCATATATGTTCATGTGATACTTTTGATGTTATGTTCTTTATATTTTTTTTCTTGAATTTTACTATGATGTTTCTCTATTTAACAATATGAAATTGTATTAGAACTAAATGTAATATTATCTATTTTGTTTTTTGTCAATCAATATTTCAGATCTTAAATATGAAAAATCAAATGATTCTAATAGTGGAGAATACCATAAAAAAATTGATATGAGAAATACCATAGTAAAATCCATTTTTTTTTTCAAGAAAGATCATATTTGATTCTCATAACAATGTGAGAATATATATATTTTTTTGGTAATACAAGAATAGTTCTATTGTGATTCCTGCTTCCTTTGATTACAATTTGTGACGTGGCCATTGTATTATTGAAATCCAAATTTGGTATGGCACTTGATTATCATTTAGAAAATTTTCAGGGTCCCACCTGACAATGGACAGCTGCAAAGCAATAATCTTATCTACGTTATGAGCCATTTAGACATGTTGCTATATAAATTTTTAGAATACATAGCAATCAAGCCGTTAATATTTTTAGCTTGGTGAAGTGTTCTCCTACTACATACGTTGTTCTTGTACTAGAAATGTTGTACTAGAAATGTTGAGAGTTTTAATGTTTATCGGATCAAATTTGAATTCGATAATTAAAATAATCGTTGAATCATTAAATTTGATATTTCACAAAATTATTAAAACGTTTGAGCGAAATTTTTATGTAAATTTTAATATTATTAAATAATTATTATATCCATCAAATCTAAATTTAATACATAAATATTAGAACTCTCCAGCTTTTCTTCTTCAGCTAGGAATTTGTTGTAGTTTATAACTTTATTTATACCATTGTCAAGTGGATTACATTCTTTATATGGGCTTAGAATTCACATCCCTTTCTTTCGGCGAGTTCCTCATCCCTCATTAAAAACAATGAAAATAGTAACATGAACTACTTTTGACTTGATTTGTTGATACTTTAAAAAGAAAGTATTTGATCCGCTTGGAACCGGCGTTGCAAGTTGAGTAATAATATAAATAAATTATCTGAAGCACAGAAAATGTGTAACCATTTAATAAAAAACAAATACACCTTACCTACACCGCTACACGCCTCCCTGTCATAAATAGGCCCAAAATTATTAAACAATAAACGAAGAACATTGGCGCATGGCCCGAGAAAAGAAAAGCCCAGTGCTTCTCTCTCGCATTTCCCAATTCAATTGCCTTTTCCGATACCTCGATCCCTGATCCCTGATTCCTGATTCCCTCCGCTATCAAACAAATCATCGAATCCTTTATTTCATGACGGAGGCACTTCATTTCCCATTGGCGAGCGAAAGAAAGCTGATTTCATTTCATTTCATTCCTCCCACACACCGAAGCACGGCTCCATTGGTTGGCTGATTAATTTTTTTTTTTCCCTTTAAAACGACTTCGGTTCGGTGATTGCTAGTGCTTTGTCGACCTTCTCCACCGTCTCTCTCTTTTTATATATCAAATCCGAGTTGTGCTCCATTTACATCCCCTCGGGTTTCTTCGATTTGTGTTTTGTGCGCTACACTATGGGGTGGGCCATAGCAATGCACGGCGGAGCCGGAGATATCCCTCTAGATCTGCCCAATGACAAGCGGGCCCCACGCGAGGCTACTCTCCGCCGCTGCCTGGACCTGGGGGTGGCTGCTCTCAAGGCCGATCGCTCCCCTCTTGATGTTGTCGAGCTTGTGGTATCTCTTTTGTTTATGTTTACTGTTATATTGAGCTTATTAGTCTCAGTTAGAACTTGTTGTTAGAGAAATGGAGTTTTGAGGGGCCAATTTGATGTAGGTGAGGGAGATGGAGAACTGTCCTCACTACAACGCAGGGAGGGGATCTGTTCTGACGACGGATGGTACGGTCGAGATGGAGGCGGCTATAATGGACGGTAACACTAAGAGATGCGGGGCCGTATCGGGTCTAACCACAGTCGTCAATCCGATATCTCTCGCTCGAATTGTTATGGAGAAAACACCTCATATATATCTTGCCTTTGATGGAGCTGAGGCTTTTGCTAGGGAACAGGTTCCTTTCGGTTCTGTTATATAATTTTAATTTTGAAACTAATTTGTTTTATCCATCATTAGCTGTTAAGAATAGGGATAGGGTCATGATCGATTCTCCTTTTCCACTTAATTATTCAAATAATCATGTTAAATATGGTACTGATTAAATTACTTCTAATGGTACTTAATGTCGAGGTATTTTCCCTGCAGGGGTTAGAAACTCGGGATCAGAGTTATTTCATTACAGAAAATAATATTGAAAGACTGAAACAAGCAAAGGAAGCGAACAGAGTTCAGGTATGCTCCTCAATTAGCCACTATATAAAATGTATAATGCTACATGTCATCCTTATGTAGACGAAGCAATACAGACTGTACATTCAGGTACTAGACTAAACCAGTATGGTACCAAGCCAGATGGAGGTTGATATTCATATATCGACTTATTGGCTAAAACTGAATGTTCAAGATGAGAAAGGACCAAGAATGGGGCTGGCAAAGGGGTTGGATTGAAAGAAAAAGAATGATATCATTGCAATATGATCAGATACCCAACTTGTAGAGTTTTTGTTACAGTTTGTCATCCACCTTTGCCAGAATGGGACCCAACCTGATGCAAGAACTAGCATCTTAGACAGGATCACCAGATTCAGTTTCTTTTTCTTTTTTTATTTTGGATTAAAAAGCTATGTCCAAATGGGTAAATCTTTAGTATATATTTTCGCTTTAATTGGGCCTTCTCTAATGATTGGGCCAATTTCTAAAGGTAATTGGGCCTTCTCTATTGGGCCAAGTTCTACTTTGACAATTTCTGCCCCAACTGATGGAGTACATCAAATCTTGAGGGAAACAATAAATCCAATTCCAGCCCTAGTCCAGAAAATATTGTTGGATGGTTTTGTATTTGCGTTTCTCTCCAATGGTTCATCCACATTCCATCATTGATCCTGATATCTTAAAATAAGAAATAAAAATATTTACAAGCCCTATAACATGATTGAAATACTGGATGCATTTGGATACTGCAGTGTAAAATAAAGATGTCCAATGACTCATCAGTATAATTAACTACTATGTCTGGCTGTCAGATAGATTACACCCAACCTCAGCCTGTCAAAGAGCAGGTTCCCTTAAGCTCTGAAGGCGACAGCCAAATCGGGACTGTCGGATGTGTTGCCGTGGATGGAAATGGCAATTTGGCAGTCGCCACCTCCACTGGTGGTCTAGTTAACAAAATGGTCGGTCGAATAGGCGACACTCCTGTCATAGGTGCCGGCACCTATGCCAATACAATCTGTGCTGTTTCGGCTACTGGAAAAGGTGAATCTATAATCATGAACACAATTGCACGTGATGTGGCAGCACTTATGGAATACCGAGGCCTCTCTCTGAAAGAAGCCAGCGACCATGTTACAGAAAATGCACCCAAGGGCACTGTAGGTCTAGTTGCAGTTACTAACAAGGGAGATATTACCATGTCTTTTAATACCACCGGCATGTTTAGGGCTTGCGCAACGGAAGATGGCCATTCTGAGATTGCAATCTGGTAAAAGTTTTACATGGTTACAGTAGTTTGCTTTGCTTTTGTGATGCATGATTTGATTTCAGACAGTTTGTAGTGGTTGACTCTGTTTTAATGGGCTTTTATGGGCCTGGGAATTGTTGGTGGGACCGACTCCCTTGAATTTAATGGGTGTAAATTTGCAAAATAATTAAAATAAAATCAACATTTCTTTCCTTTTTTTAAGACAGCGTTCTTTCACCTGCTCAATCATTGCCGTGGTTGTGTTGGTAGTGGCAAGCCATGATAAGAAGCTCATCATGGAACCCCAATTTGGACCATTATGTTCCTCCTCTTCCTTCTTTTCTTCTTCATCTTGTTTTTTCTCTCTCTTTTTGGTGCTTGCACTAGAGAAATGACATGACACCTATTGCTAATTATCAGAATTCTTGTATTTTAACACATGCTGTAATTACAATTTCTGATTTCTTTCAATCAATTAACTACAAGAAGATATATATCAGGTATTCTACCCAGACAATCTAACAATATTCTTACATAGTTCATAAGAAGTTGTTATGGATTGCCCGGTTCATAACATGGATGGTCCAGTGAACTCGGTATAAATGATTATAGTCTTTATCCTTATCCTGGTAATAAATCACCCTAGCCTAGTTGGTATCGGGGCATATTGTACTGGTTAGTGCGTAACTGTGTTTCAACTGTCTGCATGCGTGGGTTTGAAGCTGCTTCATCAAATCTATATCCTGTTTCTCAAGTAGGCAAATCTAATACAAAGAATCTACCATGGTGCGAAGTTGTCTGGTACCAAAAGGTTCTCTGCCGAAGCAGTATGTACAATAGTCCTGGGCTTTCGGGTTTGAATGACATGTTGTAGCATCAACTGGGGCAGAGGAAATTTCCCACAGAATCAAAGATGTTTAACACTGCTTTGGATATATATTCCCTTTATTTCGTTTTTAATTTTCCCTGTCAATTGAAAAGGACATAAATGTGAACATAATTAAAGAGAAGCATCTAAGAGAGGACAGAATTAAGATATTGAAAACTACCTTTGGTTCGGTGGAATGGGGATTGAGGAGTCGCTCTAAAAAGACAAGTCAAATGACACAGATTTTTGCCTTTTTGGCTAGGCAATTTTTCATATCTCTTCTGACTTTGCAATCCTGTTTTGCTTTTGCATATAAGAACCCAAATACATATTGGTTAGTTATTCAGTTTCATTAGCGCATGCTTATTTCACCCAAAAATACTGAACTTTAAATTCCATCTGTATTTCTTTCTTTGTACTAGTCTTTTTCAGACTTGAAACTCTAAAAAAGGACCCTCATCTTTTCCATTCCATTATTGCTTTAGAAAAAGATACTAATCATGGCAAATCAAAGCATCATAAAAAGGGTACTTATTATCCAAATAGAAGGTAGTTTGGGCACGGTTAGTTTTTTAATTTAATTAAAGCCTGTGCAAGTCATGCACAGAAAATTAATTATTCTGATATTATTAGTGTCAATAGGTAGAAAGGGTTGAGAGGGACGGCGATGGTCTTGGTAGAAGGGAATAAATGGGGACCACTGGAGCAGAGAGAAAGAGGAAGAAAAAAAAGACATATAACTTTAGCCACTACTATGAGAGGAGATAGGGAATCAGCCAATAGGAGCTCGCTTCTGTTTGCTGTGTAATCCTCGTAAAAGATCTGGTGGGACTTGTGACTGCCTCTCCTTCTCCGGATTTTGATCTCCAATCCTTATCCGTGCTACTATTTCCACTTTTAGTCTTCTGTTACATGCTTGTATGTTATCCTATGCGCAGCAGCAGGAAGTTGTCAGAATCGTAGGTTTTGTACAAAATTGATCTCGGATTTTCAGGAAGAGTCTATGAGATGTAAAATTTGATTTTCTACTTCAGAGAAAATGATTTGAAACAGATACTGAGGTTTGGTGTTTCGTAGCACCTTCCAGATTAATAGATGAAGTAAAAGAATTTCTCAATTTTTCTGAATTACTCTAAATTATCCGTGAGTTCTATGAATCTTACAAGTAATTATCAAATTATTTTTCTTTCATTAAATTTTTTAAAATTTGATATAGTCATGTATATTATATGTAAACAACTTTTTTTTAAATAAAGATAAAAGTCAAAGTCACTCAACTTTAAATGTATATATAAAAAAAACTTCCATCTGAATTAAACGAACTATTTTTAAATTATATCTATATTATACCCAAATTAGAAATATTAGATCTCGTCAAATTATTCCTGAGTTCTATGAATCTTACAAAAATTCTTAAATTCTTTTTCTTTCATGAAATTTTAGAATTTGATACAGTATAAACATTTTTTTAAGAATAGATGAAAATCAAAGTCATTCAATTTAAATATATATGAAAAAAAATCCTCCATCTAAATTTTAAACATGTTATATGTAAACGATTTTTTTAAAATTATATCTATATTATATCCAAATTAAAAATATTAGACGTCGTCAAATTATTCCTTAATTATTCATAATAAATCTAACTATGAATAATTACGTACTACACATGTTGCAACAGTGAGAGAGCAACAGAGGAACACGGATGTCCTCTAAATTTGCCATTCGTTGACATTCAAAAGTGGGGAGCAACGGCCTGCAACCAACATAAGCAAATTTAGAGGCAGAGAGAGCATCCATCTCTGTGTGTAATTGTGCATGCATGATCAACCTATTGTAGCTGGTTTATTTTATTATTTTTTTCCTGTTGAACAGTGCACAGCGAGCCAATTAAGTAGGTCCCTTCATTCAGAGTTCCAACATGACATGGATAAGTTGTCTAGTACGAGCGCCAGATGGAATTCGTATTCTCTGCTGCGCTGTATCGTGCAGCACAATATATAATCCGTTCAATTGCGTTAAAATTTGTGTAATGTAAATCTAAAAAAAATCCTATAAAATATTCATTTGATCGCTGCGTAGCAAAAAATAAGAATTCCACCCGAGAGCCACAAAATAAATAAATAAATAACAGAGAGAACAAAATTACAAAGGGCAAAGAAGTTAAACCTAAGTGCAATGATCTTAGTTGCTCTTTATTTGATAAGAATTATAAAAAAATAAAGAATGTAAAACAAAAAAAAGGCAAACAATTGGAATTTGGAATCAGCATTTGATTCCGTGATTAAGATAATATTTTTTGTGTGAAATATTCCACATTTGAAACATGATAAGAAATATTTTTACGAATATTTAATGTTGGAAAACTTTGACTGTGATCTTTATCAAAAAGGAAAAAAAAAACAAACAATTAACCTAAGTGTAATGATCTTAAAATCCTTTATTGTTCTTTGTTTGAGCTAAATCTTGTTGTCTCTTTCTCTTTTCTGAGAAGAGTAATAATCCGGTGGAATATATGTTATTTTTATTTTACTACATTATGGTCATAATTGGTTGAATCACAAAATTGTTTAACAGTTGATAAAACACGGTAGAAAGTTTTCAGGTGATTGTGTTGCAACTTCATTCTTGGTTGTTTAATTAGGTCAACAACTGAAAGGTATAAATGCAAAGCAGGTGAGTGAGTTTTAAGAAAAAAAGTAGATAATCAGGAAACTATATCCTAAAATATCCAACATAAAATCAGAAAAGAAACATTTTTTCTAAGCAAATTAGTTACAACCCACGCATTCGTCATCCCAAAAAAAGATCCATCTACAATAACATCTTCATCTTAACCGATCGATCGACTCCCCAACAATTAAGCTTTCAATGCCCCTAATTGATTAACAAAGATAACAAAGACTAATTGGAGTCTTCCTCCAATCAAATCATACATGATACATGCATGGTAGTAAACTAATATCATACCCTTCCATGTCTCCCGGAAGGAGAAGAGCTTCCACCACTGCCGCCGCCGCCGCTTCCACTTCCACTGCCGCCACGAAACAAACTGCTCCCCATCTGATGTTGCTGATGCTGATATAATGATCCTGATGTAGGGGACCCACCATACAATTGTTGACCCATAACCATCATGCCACTGCCACCACCTCCAGCACTGCCTGTACCAGTGCCATACAAACCAGCGCCATAACCAGCACCGACATTACCCCCTCCCCCGAGCACATCAGTCGGTTGTGACGATGACGATGATGCAGACCCGCCGCCGCCGGCTGCACCACCACCAACTCCTTGCCTATCGCCCTCGAGTTCACGGAATTTGTGAAGGTAAAGTTTGAGGGGATCAATATAGTCATCAAAACCTAATGTTGACATAGCCCACAAAAGGTCATCTCCATTGATGGTCTTGCGCTTCTCGCGCAAACACTTGTCAGATGCCTCGCCGGTTATGAAGCTGATGAACTCTGACACACACTCCTGCACCGTCTCCTTTGCCTCCTTGGATATCTTGGCATTGGCAGGAAGTGCCTTTTTCATTATCCTGCTAACGTTAGCTATCGGTAGAAATCTGTCCTGCTCCCTGCCGCTGCCGCCGTTGTTTCCTCCACCTCCCGACTCGTTATCAGAATCCGCCATGCCCCGCGTATTAATTCCGATTAAACCAACAAACTGAGCGGCCTCCGAACGACTCACAATAGTAGAAAACGCCCCTCTAATAGAGATCAGAGGAAGAAGAACAACTTGATTCACATGGCTTTTGAATTATGACATGTGTAGTCCGTGATTACATCGGACGAAAGAAAAAACTAGCTAGGTAGTCTACTAATACGGAGAGAAGACAGAGGTTCTACAGGCGAGGGAGATTGCACCAATTAGAGGTAGGAAGAAGTGTGGTGGTCTCCCTTGCTCTCCCTCTCTCTCTCTGCGACTGTGTCTGTTTGCTCTGACTGGAAACTGGAGCAGTGGAGTGGGGGAGGGAAGGAGAGAAAAGGGGGGAGGAGAGGAAATGGGGGAGGGGGGTTGAGACCCGTCGGATCTGGTGTAATAATTATCGGATGGAGGGTGTCACGTGGACAAGGCACAGCCGTTTGTTAATTGATAAGAAGAGGCAGCGTGGAAATGCTGCATGCCGTGGATAAGCTCGGCACAGCCTGATCTGGACCGTGGACAGAGACTGTGGGACCTCATCTGGACCTGGTCGGTGGAGAGGCAAAAAGGGGAGACTTGGATGGACCAAGTGGGCTCTGGTCTGGGCCAGTTACTGAAAGCATTGTCCACTTGTCATCTCTGCTTCTGCTTCATAACCTTTTACTCGTATCAGATCATTTTTTTAGTCGTACCAAACCGCTTAGATATCGCATCTCCATGGTTTCGTGCCAAAACATGCTTCTATTTGCGTCGAACTCGAACAAACAGCACAACATGCAACAGAAGATATTACAATGATCCAAATAATACACGTGTTATTCAATCTCCACCAAAGTAACCATCAACATACACAAGGTCTAATTCAGTCTACTTAGATCTGTTGTCAGCTGACTCTGAACTTGACAGATACAAAGGCTATCCAAACCTAACTGCTGCTCCCTCCCCGTTAAAAGCGACATAATACAAAAGTAAAGCTAGAAATGACAACGACTCCTGCTATAAAACCTTTAAATACTACAATGATGGTAATTAACAACAGATTACAAAATACTGACAGAAATGACCAAAGGTAAGTCACACCCCCAGCCTAGAGAACCTCAAATTAGAGTAATCAAGCCTTGACACCCCTTGTAGATGAGCCTCTACCTTTTGGTGTGGCTGCCTTCTTGATGGGTTCATCATCCTCCTCTTCATCCTCATTTTCTTCAGCCTCCTCTGCCAGCTTCGTCAGCTCTTCTTGGATCAGCATCTTCACAGTCACTTTCTTCCCTGCCATGTCCATTTTGTAATGTGCACCTGCTCATGACATCCATTCATATCCTCGTTAGAAATAGTTAGACATACAACAACTAATTGGGAATTGATAAAGAGACTTGCATTTTACCTAGCTTCTTGAGGATGTCGCTGAAAGTAGCCTGAAAAAAGACAAAGCAATTGCTAATGACTCGTATCCATTTCACTCTGATATTGTGAAACTAGTAAAGAAGCAAAAAAAAAAATAAGGGGGGGGGGGGGACATACCACATTAAAATCAACTTTCTTGAGAATATCCGTGATGGTGGCACGTAGCTCCTCCTTGCTGGGACCTGACAATTGTTCAGCCTCTGCTGCTTCAGAAGCTGCTTTGCCCTTGCCTTTTCCAGTCAGAGCAGCCTTTTTTCCTGGAGAACAAGTCAACAAAAGTTTCAAAACAATGGTTGCAAATTGCAAACAAAGGCTAAATTATCCATGCCCTTTAAAGTAAAACCATCAGAACAAAAGAACACTTCCTGACTTGTTATCCAAATAATACAGCATAAACAGCTTGGTTAAAAAGGTCACAGAAGGGAAGACATGTAAACAAAGACGATACCTGAAGATTTTTTGTCCTTGGGAGTGGTGGTCTCGAGATTTTTTCTCTTGCGAGAGAAGACCTTAGCAGTGCCTCCGACCTCTCCCTTCTCGTCCTTATCCTTTAAAGTGTACGAGGCCAAGTTCTTCGAGGAAGAAGATTGGGTCTTTATCTTTGGCTTTAAAGGAGGTGTCTTCACCTTCTTAGCAATAGTATCTTTTTTCTTCCCGCCTCCAGATGATCTTTTCCTTCCTGACCCATACTCATCATCATCATCTTCTTCTTCATATTCTTCCTCTTCTTCGATTTCGTCGTCCTCCTCTTTGTATGGCTTCTTTGATTGTTTTTTATCTGCTATAGGCTCCTCTTCCTCCTCTTCTTTGTGCTCCTCTTCCTCTTCTTCCTCACTCTCTGTATCCATTCCTCTTTTTCTTTTTGAGCTAGATGTGTGATCTTGCTTCTATCATTACCCAAAAAAAGCTTCTAATGAGAAAATAGTTAATTTATTTGTAATGACTAAAAAACCTCCAGCACGTTCAATATAGAAAGGCAGAATATAGTTGGGTGATTGACAGAGAAGACCCAAAGAGGCATGGGTTAACTAGGGTAAAGACCCATGTTGGGCCCAAAGAGGCATGGGTCAATCAACAAGGGTGGAAGTCAATAACACTACATTCTCAGGTGGAGGGGGGTTTTTGACAAGGGTACCAATGGTATCAGTAGATGTACCAGCATGAAGAGCAAAAATGCTGGTGTGAGATGAGGTGTTGCAACTTGTGAATGATTGTTGTGATGCTTTTTATGCTGCTAGGTGAATGTTGTTTTAGTTTGCAATATCAACATGTTTTACTTGGTATTGAATTGTTAGTTGGTGGGTAGTGTTTTGAAGTTGGTTGTGTCTTGAATCTGGGTATCAGATCAGTACTGAAACTGGTACCAAAGGGTTCAAAGCAGATGGGGTTTGTGTGTTTTTTGCGCTGGTGATACTTCAGTGTATCGATGTTTTGTTTCAATGAAACAATGGGGCATTTTGCCTTCTTTTCAAAAAAAGAAAAGTCAAATAATACTTATGGTAAAATTATTAATTGCAAGTATACCTTGCGAGACTTCTTTGAGGGAGTAAAGTCTAAGTCCTCCTTTGATGCACTTCCTCCTCTTGACGATCTCTTCCTCTTATTGGATTTTGATGGCTGCAATACAACATTCCAAGGATAGCCGATAAATAAATAAACACATCAAAGCAAATTCCTCCAATAGTAAAAAGTGACACAAATAAATTTGAGGACACACCGTTTCCTTATCTGAAAGTGAGGCACCTGTCGAAGCATGCGGTTCAGCAATGAAGTCCAGGAGTCTCTCTATCAGTTCCTCCTGTTGATTGAAGTCCAATTCCCAAATATTAAAAATATATCAAAATGAAAAAGGAAAGAATTGCTGTAATCCATAAATACTGATCTCAGCAGTACAGTATCAAAAATCAATACGGTAATCCTAATAAGGTAATTTATGAGGAAGAAGTAATGCCGAGATTCCTAATTTCCTATACCTTTTTGTTCGTGATTTTGGAAGTAGAAACATTAAACAGATCACACAATTCTAGAAGTGTGTCTTTGGTATATTTGTCCAGTCTCTCCTTGGCCTTTGCTCTCTGTTTTTCCTATTTAAAAGGTAAACAATCACATAAATTAGTCACCAATTCACATGAAAAATAGAGACATATTATAATGAAATGGAGAGAGATATACATACATCACTTTCATGCCAAACAAATCCAGAGTATTGGAGTATGTGGCTTTTGAACTCCAGTGCCTGAAAAAAAAAATGGAAACAGTTATAAAGGTACATTTTAGCAATGATTTCTACAATATTATCACTTAACTCATTTTGCACCCATATCAATGAGATGCATAGCAGTACTGATCAGTTCCTTATCTGATACAAGTACAGTTCTGTCACCATAAATCAACATATTAAAAAATAAATTAACTTTCAAATAATCCCTTCCTATATAAAGACTTACCCCCAAATATTTTATCATTCGCAGTTAAGAGTTTAATATCACCCAAAAATTTATAAAAGTGTGCACTCAGATGATATTTATTTCTCTAAATTGGTGCTATAGAGCATCTTTATTTTGTTGAGTCAAGGCAACATATATTTTTTTTTTGGGAAATTTGGAAGACTTTGCTTCGATAATAACCTTTGTTTGTAGATCAATTATTTCTTTATAAACATTCAGGAGTGCATCAGCTATTTCATTATATCCTTGTTGGTACATTCAAACAGTCTTGACCTAGAGTGTTATTCAGAGGCACACAGAAGATTGAAATTTGGAAAATTCTTCTCCTTCATAACAAGTTCTAGTATATTTTTGTTTTAGAGCAAGTCAAAGCACCTCAGGTGAAACCATTCTATAGTTCTGTACTCTCCCAAGTTTTCACTTAAACTGAACATGCCCCTTGTACTTTACGATACCAAATAGTAGTAATTTGACAATTGGATCTGCACGTCTGAATTTATTATAATTCTATTACATTATATTATTATGCTTTTAATATGGTGGCACAATTATGGACGGGGAGAACTGGTTTTATTGACTACAAGGATAAAGTTGCAAAAACTGAGGAAAATGGCGAAGACTATTGCCCAAGGAAAATAAATACCATCTACATTCTGGATGATTCAACACACACAAAGAAGGGAATTAATAAACAGTTCATTAAAATCTTTAACAGTGGCCAAGTAATCCAAGTTCCACAACAATTTGGTCATCCTCTCACCGGAGAAGGTACTTCCAAAGAGGACCACTAACCATGTTAGAGTTTAAAAAATGTAGATACATGAGCAAATAACATAATTCATATCTAAGAATATACTAGCATTGATTATTGTGCAAATTATATACTTTTAAGTTCAGATGTACCGACAGTAAATAATTTTGGCAAAGAAAAAGTTACAAAAATAAGTCACAGAGGTCCTGAAATCACCTTTCCTTTCCTTCCAAAAAGAGTGAAATGAATAGTTTTTATATCCTCAGGCTTCTTCCTTGCTAACCTATGTGTCACTGGAAACAAATTTGGAAACAAAAAATTTCACTTCAAATTGCAATAAGCAGTCAACTCCAATATGAAGAATTCATACCAGGCACAGATGAACAAAAGAGATTCTTTCAGAAAATAACAATGAAGTCATAATCTTTGTCACAGAGCATGAAAACAAAATGTTGGCCCAAACAATAATGACCATACTGCAACACATATGGAGGCAAAAAAAAAAAAAACAGTCCTGCTTAAAAAGCTTCAAAAGCTAGTTAAACAGCACAAACTCAAAAGTTATGGGCACCTGGAAACTAAACACATGTTCCACTCAAACTATAGCCATACTGCCCCCGGGGTGTGTCAACTTGTAAGTGTTTTTTCTACTTAACAAGATTATATGGCCGTCTAATTTACAATTTCAGAAGCATTTTTTTTTCCTGTTTTAAAATAATGGTTACCAAAATTATACTAGAATATGCATTTACTGAATACTGTATTGCATCCAAGAGTTAGCCAATTCAGTAAACATTTGTAGGAGCATACCATGTGGAATATCTTTCAATGGAGTTCCGCGGCCCTGCAATAGAAGTAACAAAAAGAAAACAATTAATTAAAGTCCAGCTCCAGACCACAGAAAAAGAATCAAAAAAGGAAAAAACAAAATTGATAGATAATAAAGTGACAAAAGAAACCTTCTCAACCACAAAGCTTCGGTTGGGTTCCTTTTCAATGACCTCGACAAGCCTCTCAACAGTCTTTCTCTCACGCACGGGCCGATCCAATGCATATGTGCTTGGAGGGGGGCTAGACAACTCCTTTGGTTCCTCTTTCTTCACCTTACCTTTCCCTCTCTCACTACTCGCACCGCCTCCCCTCGGCCCCCTCTTCCCTTTCGTCGTGGGGGTCTGAGTCTCCATCTCCCGCTTCTCTTCTTTAACTTCATCATTTTCTTTCTCAGTTTCATCTGATTTTGCATCCTTCTCTTTCTCATCCTCTTCTGCTTTTGGTCCTGCTTCCTTCTCTTTATCTTTCCTTTCCTTTTTTGCTTCCTTCTTTTTATCCGTTCCTTCAGCTTCTGCTTCCTTCTCTTTGTCTTTTCCCTCTGCTTCTGCTTCCTTCTCCTTTGTTTTCTCAGTCATAACATCAGCCTCTTTCTCTTCTTCCTTCTCATTCTCAGTGACTGGTACTTCCTTCAGTTCTGTCACTTCACCACTAGCATCATCATCCTTTTCCTTTGATTTCTCTGATTCAGCCACTTTTGTATCCACCATTTTCACATCTTCATCATCAACCGGCTTAGCATCCTTAGTATTTTCCTTACCAGTTTCTGCCTTTTCCTTGTTAGCATCAACTTCCATGTCAGCCGCTTCTCCACCTTTCTTTTCTTCAACCTTGTTTACCTTGTTATCATCAACTTCCATGTCAGCCGTTTCTCCACCTTTCTTTTCTTCAACCTTGTTTTCCTTGTTATCATCAACTTTCACGTCAGCCGCTTCTCCACCTTTCTTTTCTTCGACCTCCTTTTCTCCATTTCCATTTCCAGTTTCTATTTTTCTGGTTTCATCTGCCTCTTTCTTCTCACTGGGGTCAGTTTCAATCTTGTCAGAATCCTCCTTTTCTACCTTACTACTCGCTTCTTCAGCTTCTCGCTTCTCTTTATCTTCTAATTTTCCAGTGGTTTTCACACCATTTTCTCCTTCCTGGGACTTCTCATCTCCGGCTCCCTTTGCCTCTTCACCATCCTTTTTCTCCTCATTTTCTTCAGATTCCTTTCCTGAGACAGGTTTGGGATCTGGAAGGGGGGCCGGTTCTGCCGACCCATTTGCCACTGGGTTTTCTTCTATTGCGGTGGTTGGGTCCGGTTCAGTCATACCAGCCTATATAAAATTCTACCTGTAAGCAAAACAGTATACATTAAACCCTAATATCGTTTTGGATAGCTTTCTAACTGGTGCCAATGATAAGGTAAACTCCTAAAACCAACGGATTTTGAGAGAAAAACTCAAAATATTACAAATTTATAGAGGTTGAAGCGAATTATGATGAGTTTGTCAGAAACATCATAATTTGAAAATCTAAAACCTAGAGCTAGGATACACAAAAGATAAGAAAAATTCGCTGTATTTTGCTCAAAAACTACACAGAGGAACTAAAACAAGCAACCTTCGCTTAAAGCGATAGCAGGATTTGGGAAACCCTAGACAGCTTGAGTTACCTCGTTTGAAAAAAAAACAGAAAAATCAGTGCAGAAACAACTAATTACCATAAGGAATTCGAAAACGAACTGTTCACTGAACGCAATTTAAATCTTACCAAGAGAAATCTGGCAGCGGAGAGTTGAATCGGTGAAAAATCTCTGCTAATTAACCCCTCTTTTTCCCTTCTTCGCCTGGAGCGAGTTTGAAGAGAGGGGGACAGTACAATAAAAAGGTTTAAAAAATAAAAAAAAGGGGGGGATATTTTCTCGCCCCGGCTCAGACACTCCAAAGGGATTTTTTTTAATTTTATTTCCCTTTTTCACACACAGTTATTTATACGACGGATCCGAAATCCAATTCCAATCCAGTTTTATCTCGGATCGGGACCACGTTGTAACTTGGTGGGTCCAGCATCCTACCTGGGTCCGCTGTTTTTATCCAGCCGTTTTTCGACCATTTCGCCACGTTATGTCCCACGTGGCATATTTGCTTCCGCTGCAAGTGGGTCTGGATTCTGTAGTCGGGTATGGCTACCCGCTTTTTATGCGCGAGAGAAGCCTTTTTTTTCACTTTCTAATTATTTTTTTCCCAAATTTAAAGCTATCGGATTTCAAAATTTCTGGAACGGAATTTACCGTTGCATGTTAAATTACCTTTTAGAAGATTGATCCTATTAACTCTTGAGCTGTGATAAATGACGATGCTACATTGTTTATTTTTTTTAATCATTTTGGTTTTTTATTTTCATATTTGTTTTAATTTTAGAATTATATTTATATGTTTTTTTATTTAAAGTAAATATAATTTGTTTTTACATTTTTTTGCAGAAATTCTTACAGGACTTGTCGTATTATTTTTATTATACATAATTTTGTTATTTTAAATAAATATTTATGTTCAGAATTTTACTAAATGATAGATTTTTTATTACTTTGATAAAATGATGATGATGATGATGATAAATAAATTTAACAATAACAACAACTTGATGGTGGTGATGATCATGGCAATACTAGTAATAATAATTAAATGATAATCGAATATCAATGGTAAATAATTATAATTTAACAATATTACTAATAGAGTCATTGATTTATATAAATAAAAAAGTCAAATAATTTTATATATACATGAAGAGAAAATAATATAGATCACATCCAATAGTTTTATTTTGACATTTATTTTAATTAAAAGACCTTCAAACTACATTAATTAGATACAATGATTATTAAAAAAATAAGAATACAATTTGAAAACGGAAATAGAGCATCAAAATAAATTTCAAGAATACAACTATCACCTACATTTCAAAGACATTCATATTCAATACACAAATTGTTATATATAAATTCACAAGCATTCATATTTAATATGTAAAACGTTTATCGCTTCAATATGAATGATCATAAAGAAGTTTAAGTTAAATATTTTATCAGATAAGAACTTGGGGAGTTTCAATGTCGATAAGATCAAATTTGGGTTTGATGAATGAAATAACCGTTAGATTATCAAATGTAATATTCTATACGATTATTAACGTATGAAAGTAAGATTTTTGTGTGAATCTTGATACTATGAACAGTTATTATTTTCATCGTATTGAAATTCGGTCTAATGTGTATTGAAAGTCTCCTGCTTTCTATCAAATAAGTAATAATAAAATTTTAATTTTTTTAATTAATCATTAGCTATACAGATCATGATGGGCATAAGTAATAATAAATTTTTAATTCTTTGTTCCAACAACGTAAGGCATATACAGATCATTCGAATAAAATATAGATGTATAGGAATTGCATGTAACGAGTGCATATAAGAGATGAACTATTTCACTCACATAAATTTCCCCAATACAAATACAATAGGCAATTTAGAATAAGAAAAATGAAATGAAATCTTACAAAGTTCGTCTTTCTTTTCTTCTTTACCAGAATATTCTGACATCCATAATTTTCCTTTCTAATTTTTTACTACTATAACTCTCCTGAAACTCAAAGGCCACATTTAGTGACTTAATCCATAGCTTTTAGTTACCCCAAGAAAATTCTACGTTTAATTTAAAGAGCCTGAATCAGGCCATTGAAGTCTTAATTTCATATCATGCTCTCAGATTATCAGAAAGAAGAGTTCGCACAAAGTTGAAACTACACTAAAAGAGAGAGCATATATATATGAGAGCTGAATTCAGAAAAGTAGAGAATTAAAACAACATCAATTGCAAAGAAGGAAAAAAATTCGAGCTCCATGAAAATGAAATTACACCAATTTCAGTTGACTGTCATGTCCTATCAAGCACCTTTTTTTAATTGAGAAAAGAATAAGTATCAATGAAAATTCTAAAACTGTGATATTTTTCCAACAAAAAGATGAACTTTTTAGAATTAGGAAATATTGGAAACATTGGATTTTGATTGAGAAAGGATGTAATTTACAACATCGGCATCGACAACTAATCTTTGTCGACCTCATTATCGGGGATTTCGGTGGAGAACTACTGAATTATCCTTAGCTCAAGATATTTGCAAAATCAGCTCTCTCAGTCACCTAAAAGATAAATAATTTCAATTAAATCCATGCTCGGAAAAAATCAAACATTGTTGAATGTATGATGATCACAATGCCGATAGGTATACATCACTGGTACCTTACTGAGTTGTATGATTCTGGTATGGTATGGTTAGGTACTGATAATAATAGGGTTATTTTTTTTCCTATTTTTTATTTGAAGTAATTTTCTTGAGATATTACTTCTATCACATTAATTGTTCTTTGGAATAAGAACAATCTGATAGAATTTAAATCCCTCACCTGACATGACACAATTGAAGTAATATAGTATCTCAGAAAAATTGATAAACATTGCAATCAGCATTCAGCATAGCTCTAAGAAGCTGGATAAGCAAATGAACTTGTAACAGAAAATCAGAACTAACCAAAATAAGGACCTTTTTTTTTTCATATAAGAGGTTCGGTTAATTTCGACATTTATTTTTTTTCAAATATTTTTTGAGAAACTTAAATCCACATATCTTCTTAAAGAAACGAAACTTATTATCAGTATGCTAGATTATTGAGAATTTTCTTGTCATCCTTCGAAATTGATGCACATCATTAATTATCTTAATTGGGTCGTTACTGTATCCGGCCCAACTTTTAATTGGGCCTATAATAATACATTTAAAATAGTACTTTTAGGGTTAATGGGATGAGTTGGTTTATGGTATAAGAAAAAGGTAGGTAAATTAATGAAGTTCTAGAAACATCAGAGGTGCACACTAAATCTAAAATAAAGGTCTTCATTTAGCAAAAATTATTATAGTTATTATTATTGTTGTTGTTTTCATCATCATCATTATTATTACACTTGTTCGTTCTTTGTAACAAAATTATACTATTAATTAATTTCATCGGAATATTAGTTGCTAAAAAATCTTAAAATATATAAAAGATATAAGAAAAATTATCCTTACACTCTATATTTTACACCTCACATCTGTATATCAAAAGTATTATACTAAATAGATAATTTATTTACACATGAATTTGTAAGTATTTATAGTTAGTATAGAAATTATTTATCAATTTTCTTTTCTAGATGCTTATAAAAAAATTGAAGTTAAAAATTTTATTGTACAAATATAAATACAACTTATATAATTTATAATTTTAACAATGCGAGGTATAAATATTTTTATCATTAGATGTAAATATTTTTTGAAAGAGGTATAATACATCTAATATGCAATTATCACTCATTTAATTTAATTTACGAAAAATTCTAACTTCTCATATAAAATTCATTTCCTTTATGTCTAAGAGAACTACTAAAGCACACGTAAATTAGTCACATTGTAATTCTAGGAAGGAGGGATATGACTTTTATATAATTAGTTAATTTCTTAGACCTTTACAAGAACCAATTCATAGAAGAAACTTTCAAGACTAATAATTGATGACTTATTTTATTTCTTTTTTACTTGGTCAAACGAGTATAATGAATGGTATAATTGCGCCAAATTGGGAAAATTTTGATTTTTTTTATACTCTTTATTATTCCTAGACTTGTTGTAGGAAGAATGTTTAGGTTGTAAACAAATCATTCATTTTATCATTCTTTGACCATGTCAAAGGGGTATTGTGTTGTTATAAGAGGACAATAATGAAACAATGGTCATAATAATTTAGTTAGAAAATATTAGATTGTATGATCTAATATTGTATAGATGATATCACTTGTACATATAGTTCATTTTTTTATTTTGAAAAATATTAATAACCTCAAAACATTGTCATTTAAAATAGTTGGCTATTTTGATTCTGATTAGTTGTTTTGAATGCTAAAGACATGTATATTTGTAAATAATATGACTAGTGTGATCCTCTATGCAGAGGAAAAACAAAAAGAGTTATATTTTTTTAAAAGTTAAATTGTACATGGGGTATATCAAACACATATTATTTTTAATGATGAGAGAAAATAATGATATATAAGTCATCTGACCAAGATAAATTATGACAAAAATAATTCAGATAGATAAGAGCATAGATGATGAAGTATGACTAAAAACCTTGAGGATGTGTTTCAAAGGAGATTAATTGGGGGAGAGAGAGAGAAAGGAGAAGGGAGAGAGAACTATTTTGCACCTTGCTTTCAAGTTCTGATTTTAAGAATTTAAAGGAAGTGAATAAAGGTGAATAAGGAGAATTTCTTTATTCATTTTTTTCAAAAATTATTCTCCTCCAATTTGAGGTATAAAAGAATTAATCTCCTTCTATTTTCTTTCTTTTCCCCTCAAACTCAGGAGCTCAGCCTAAAGCACTAAAAAAATTAAGATACAAATGATCTCATATCTTTTATTATACATTTCATTATGTCAAGGACCTAATCTCTTTAATTTTTGTTTAAATTTTATATGTTAATGCTATTGGGCATATTAAATTAAGATGCAAATAACTGTTTTCTTTTGAGGAGTGATAATTGTATCATTTAACTGCACATCTTATTTGTACTTTAAATGTATTATACTTCTTTTAAAAAAATATTTACATTTTATGATAAAATTATTCATATGTTATATTATCAAGATTAAAAATTACATCAGTTGTATTTATATTTCCGCAACAAAACTTTCAGCTTCAATTTTTTTATAATCATTTAGAAAAAAATGATAAACACTTTTTATACTAACTATAAATACTTGCATAAATATAAATAAATTATTTATTTAGTAAAAATATCTTTAATATGTAAATAAGGAATGTAAAATATGATGTGTAATGATATTTTTTCTTTTTTTTTTCTTACTAAAAAACGCCATTCAGGTAAACATCCTAATTATAAAAAAAAAATAAATGTAAATTTCCTTTTCGATCCACAAGTTAATTACGTTCTCAGCTCCACGCAACACTTGCTGACGTGTACTTACGTATAAACATCCATTTTAGATAAAAATACTCAAATTCTATGCAATATACAATAATATAAATATACAACATATACTTTCAGCTGGTTAAGCTAGCTATACAAATCTAATTAATATCGCGAGACCATAGTCCCTGTTACTTGTGGAGCACACGAATGTCAGTAATGGAAAAAAACAAGTAGAAAAGAAAAAAATATACAACAAGGCGATGATACTATGAACCCTACTTTGCCTAATTGGCCGCTAATTAGCAAATATTATATTGCACTGAAGAAGCAAAGAAGAAAATATATGTGCATTAATTTTCTGATAAATTAGAGTCCACGTGTGGCCAAATACTTGTTTTTTAGATGACTAAGATGTAACAATTAAGAAAATACTTTTGTGTTATTAACAGCCAAAATGAAAGCTCCTTGCTACTTTCCTTGTTCCCATCTGCATATACCACAAATCACACCAACACCTCTTTTTAACTTCCCCTTGATTGTATTCTCTCACTGAATTTGGGCCCCATCCTTTGATAATTAGCCAATTAGGTGTACAGTGCTAGTAATAAACCAATCCAATGGAGGCAATTGGTTTCTCAACTCATCCATCTCTATAAATAGAAGACAATTATACCTCATTTGGCCCCATTCACCTTTTCCCTCTCAAGGAAGAAGAGTACACAAATTATAAGCAAACTACTTGCAACAATGAATAAGCTTAAGCTGCTTGTAGTGAATATAGTAGTACTCTTCTGCTCCCTTTCTTATTACCTCATTTGTCGCTTCAAGCTCCATACCTCCATGGCTTTCTCCTTCTTCAATAAGAATACTCTGTTTCTGCTCTTCAATTTCGTTATCCTCCTAACGCTGGTCATAGACAATTTCTCTGGGACTTCTGTAACGAACGATGATGATCGCGTCAAAGAGGAGTTCGTGTCGTACCAATCCAATGCGATCATCGTTCCGGGAGATGTACCGGATAATTTCTTAATTAGAAATGATGAGTTGGCGGAAGAGAAATCTGTTATTTTGGTTGAGAAATATGCCAAGGAAGAAGAGCATGGAGAAGAAGAAGAGATTATATTAGATTGTGCCTTGAACAAAGAATTAGCTGACACCGGGTGGCGACGAAATCCAATCCAGAAGTCTGCGCACCGGTTGGAATTGTTTGTGACGGAGGATTTGGTTCCCGTTCCTGATGTGAAAGAAATCGTTTGTGTAGATAAAGAATTGGATGTTTTAAATAGGAAATGCAAGAAGTTCATCGACATACAGAAGAGGACATGGCGATCGGATGCAGCTCATCGGCATCTTCAACTCGTCAAGATCTAATAATCTTTTTGTTTTATCTCTGTACATATTGTACATATATATATATATATATATATGTAACTATTTTTTCATGGATTCGTTTCAATTTTAGTTTTTCTTGTTTACCTTTGTTCCCCTGTTTGTACATTGAATTCTTGAAATTAAGTTATGCACATATTGTGGCTACTTCAACAGTAACAAAGGGTTTATTTTGCACCCCCAATCTAAAATAGAATAGCACAAAAGTTGCTATTTGAACTCAAAATTCATGCCAAAAAGGAATAGCATATAGAAGAGACTCTTCTGCTATTCAGATCCATTAGTTGGCGAAATAACATCCAATTTTAACATGCGAAATAACAAAAAATTCTTTATTAACTCATCCAATCCTATTTTGTTGTATTAAATAATTCAGTAAATTTTAGTATCTTGTTTTAGTATTTTTAGAATTAAAATAAAGTTGAAACAATTAAGTAATATTATTACACATAATATGATATATACAATAAGAGTAAAGTTAATAAATACAAAATACAAACTATTTGTATTATACTGATTTACTTGTAAATCGAACAACATTTAAAAGCATTGAGAGTAACATAATACACGGTTTCACTTTTATATAATCAATCCATTCAGTATTATAATTAATATTTTGTCAAATAATATTTCACTCATCCAAATAGTAAAATTATAACATATTCGAATTACACTCTTCTATCACCATTTTATTTTTTACTATTTTAATTATATTATTCTAATGTTATCTTTGAATTTGTCAAACAAACAGGAGGAAGAAAGAAATAAAGAAATTTTCGTATGGAGGTAACTAAGAGGGAATTGCACCGTTGAAATGCAACAAGTTCAAAGGGACCCACAAACGAGCTCAGAAGTTTATTCTGATATAATAAAAGTATATATATCCTGTGGTACACATAGTGGCTAGAGATTATAAATATATTTTTTTTGGCTTGAATATACTTTTTTCAATGCTTCTTTTTGTGTTGAATTTTGTAGATATGTAATTATAATAATGGGTCTCCCCTGTAAATTAAATAATGCAGAGAACGAGTCTTAATTATTGAATAATATGTTTTTTTAGATGAAAATTAAATATTGTATTATATACTGTCAACTTGGATTTCTAATTAATTTAATTCAAAGCTCGTGTAATCGTATGACGCAACTCAAATGACATCACTGTGCTCTAGTTAATTTTATCATTTGCACAAAGAATTATTGCATGGTTGGATTTTAATTTGAATTGTAAGAATTGACTCCTCTATTTATATTCAAACTGAGAAATGCAAAATATCGTCCGAGGAACAATTGCCTTAATTGAGTTCGTTCGAGTGATAGATTTTGCATGCACGAATTTTGATGCAATGGAAAGGTAAATCTACACAAATTCAAATTCGTATATGATTCATGTTTTTCAGTCTATTAATTTTTTTGTAGGGATAATTCTAATATACATTAGACTCTTATAGTATATATTTTTTAGAAATATTACTCAAATTAAAAAAACCAAAATTGTATTTGTGTTTTTAATTATTTAGATAAAATATGTATCAAATTTGAGTCAATTTGAAAGAAATTTTATTTTTCATCAAATAATTTTGAAATTTTAATGGTAAAATTTTAATGATTTTTGTGATGATTGATTAATTAAATTCTAAATTGACTCAAAATTAATACCTATTTTATCTAAATAATTGTAAGCGTATCTATAATTTTTTATTTGAATAATATTTTTTAAAATAATGTATCATAAGAGTTAGATGTATGCTAGAATTATCTTATATTTTCTAGATCAAGAGAGACCATAAAAAATCTCTAGCACCCCTTTGTTAAATCACATATTAATTTTCTTATACCAAAAAACATTAACTATATACAAATTATTAATGTGCATGAAACATGAATTATGTATAAATTTGAATTTGTATATGGTTAATTAATTCTTTCTAATGTATCAAAATTCTGTGCAAGTGAATTGTAATAAGGGAAAAGATCCTTTAACAATATTATCTTGATAATTTTGACAATCAATTTTTAAATAATTTTGAAAGAATTTTAAAAATAGAAAAAAAAATTACAAACATATTTTTTTAATTTATAAATTGATTGTGTTTTAAATTTCATGTAATTTAAGGGTCATTTGATATTCCATTAAAAATCGTTAAACATGGACCATTGTAAATGTCATGTAATTTTAATGATCTTTGATGGAGTACTAAATAATAATTAAATTATATAAGATTTGAAATATAATTAATTTATAAGTTAAATAATATATTTATAATTTTTTTAAATTATCTAAAAATTGATTATTAAGATTGTCAAAATAATATCAGCCCTAGAATGATATTAAATGATTGCTCCGTAGATAGACAATAGTTACTAAATCTCTTTAAATTGTGGTACTATGATTTATAGCCAATTTCTTTCCAATTCGTTCAAATTTTAAAGTGGCTGGTTTTGCTTTTCTTTCTGCACACGTTTTTGTATTAGAACTCAGAAAGATTTTTTTTAACTAATAGCTGAAAATTAACATCTGATTATTCCAAAATTTCGACTTGAAACAGCTTAACTACCTCGCCTATGAAAATAAGAACAATGGATTGTCCCAAAACTTCAACAAAAGAAAAGAAGACTGGTACAAACCATGTTCCAGTTTCTCAGAGATCCGTGTAGTGATGATGATGTAAGAGGAAGAATAGACTGGAAATTAATGAAGTTGCCATTGAAGTCTTCTCTCGTTCCTTTTTTATCAACATTTATATATATATTCACTGTCTAGTGTCAAGTCTCTGGAGACAAAGGAGCTGGTCGGTACCGACTAACGAGAGTTAGAACAGGTACAAACAAGCACAAAACAAGCACAAAACAAGCATCATTACGACATCTTGATGAGTGATGAATTGATTGATGATCATCTCAATATTCTAATATAACGTTGACTTGACTTGTTAAAATTAAGCAGTGCCAACCGCTATTTATTTATTTATTTATTGTGATATTGTATTGCGCTTCGGTGCCAGTCTTCTTAATTAGTTACAAGAAAATCACTTTTTTTTTTTGGGGTTTTTTTTTTTTTGGTGGGGGGGGGGGGGTAGGGGGTATTGACTCAAGCGGATATTATATTTTACTTTGCAAACTTATTTTTAAAGATAAAAAATGAGGAGAACCTCTCAATTCAAACTCGCAACCTCTGCTCAGCAAACATCATCCATAGGCCTTAGCTATTAAATTAAAACTCTAAACTTTCTATATTTGAATAGGATCATTGGCAATTAAGTAACTTTTTTTTTATTCTCTTTGACAATTGTTAATATAATTTTGAATTTTGAATTTCGCTATTTAGATTATACTTTATATCAAATATGATCCATATAGAAAATAAATTCGAAAAAAATCTTAAAAATACGAAAAAAAAATTATAGACATATTCTTAAACTTATAGATTGATTGTGTTTCAAATTTCCTATACTTTAAGTTATATTTGATATTTCATTAAAGACCGTTAATATGAATTTTTATAAATTACATAAATTTTAATGATCTTTGATAGACTATCAAATAAAATTTGAATTATATGAAATTTAAAACACAATCAATCTTTAAGTTCAGGAATATGTATATAATTTTTTTTCTATTTTTAAGATTTTCGAACTATAGAGACGAGTAGAGATTTACACTAGTTATTATGCATTGCTATTGTTCAATATTATTATTTTTGTTTATCATGTTCAATATTATTTTCCGTAGTTACTACTCTAATCATCTACCTCAAATTTTAATATAAGATATAAGGGCATTTTGGTCTTTTAAATATAGTTCTGATATTTAATATTTTATTTAAATTTTTTTTACTCAACACTACTACATCTAAATACAACACCTTACTTTATCGTACTATCAAACATCAATACTTCAAAATTAAACTAAATGATTTAATTTTTACTAGGCTTTGATTTTATTATACTTATCAAACACCTTTTCTTTTTTCTAGCCTTGGTTATGGTAGTTAGTAGTTAGGAAATATTCACAGTATGACAGCAATAGATCTGGCTTAGTCCCTTTATAAGCTTCCACTTCACAAAATTAAAACCTTTTTTGAAGTGGCTTATATATGGGCCTCCTTTTTTAAAACCTTGTACATTCCAAGCGTAGGCCGGAGTAAAATTGCTTCCAGCAAAGGAAGCCCTTCCCTTTTCCCCTTTTCTCCCTTTTTCATCATTTGGAAGTAGGCTTTTTTTCTTAACAGAAAGAAAGGTTAATTAAGGTGGTTTCTCTTTTCTCCGAAGGATCGATCCGCCATGACAACAAGGTCAATGCTCAAATAGTCCAAGCCTCCAGACCTGTAAATTTCGTACACACTTGAAGAAAGGAAAATATCAAACTGTGTGAATTGTTGGTGCTCCGTACACGGTAGACCACCTCTAGACCCAATAAGACGCCTCTAATTGTACACGTGGCGTGATTTGATTGGGTTCACCGCGTGGCTGCGCAGGAGAGACTTTAATCTTTTTGGACCCCTCCATCCGGCCTCCCATTTCTCTCTCCATCGATTCTCCCTTCTATTTCTTTCCTCCCCGAAAGGAAAAAAAAAAAAGAAAGAAAGAAGAAAGAAGAAGAGAAAAAGGAGGAATAAAGAGCAAAAATTCCGATTCGGATTCAGATCTGAGAGAAAGGTTGTAAAAGGAAACAATGGCGGGAGGTGGATTTCGAGTGCTGCATCTGGTGCGGCCGTTTCTGGCGATCTTACCAGAAGTTCAGAGCGCGGATCGGAGAATTCCTTTCAGGGAGAAGGCGATCTACACCATAATCGCTCTTTTCATCTACCTCGTGTGCAGCCAGCTGCCTCTGTATGGGATCCACTCCACGACGGGTGCGGATCCGTTTTATTGGATGCGGGTTATCCTCGCTTCAAGCAGGGGTACCGTTATGGAGCTCGGTATCACCCCTATCGTCACCTCTGGCATGGTGATGCAGCTCTTGGTCGGATCTAAGATTATTGAAGTCGATAACAGCGTCAGAGAAGATCGCACTCTCCTGTAAATATCTTACCTCTTAATTTCCTTTACCTTTTTTTTTCTCTTATCTCTTTTCTGTAACAATTATGCAAAAATAGGGTTCAAAATTAGTCCCAATTGTTATCTCTGTTGGTGTTAATTTTGGATCTATATGCCTATATGGTAATTGCTAAGGACCTATCAACAACATTAAGTAATTAATAATCGTACATCGGTACCATATCAGAAATGGTGCACAGAAGTTGCTAGGGTTCCTGATTGCTATCGGAACGGCTGTAGCCTATGTCGTATCAGGGATGTATGGCACGATCAGCCAACTCGGCACCGGCAATGCCATTCTGATAATTCTGCAGCTCTTCTTTGCTGGCATCATTGTCATTTGCTTAGATGAGATGCTTCAGAAAGGCTATGGTCTCGGCTCTGGTATCTCTCTCTTCATCGCCACCAACATATGGTAATTCCAATTCTTCAAAAGATTTCATTTTCTTTTCCACTGGTAATTCAATTATGTAATTCTTATCATCCTTGTAATTTTATCATGACTGGTGTGTACAGTGAGAATATCATATGGAAGGCATTTAGCCCGACAACAATTAACAGCGGGAGGGGTGCGGAGTTTGAGGGAGCAATCATTGCCTTGTTCCACTTGTTGATAACAAGGACAGACAAAGTGAGGGCTCTGCGTGAGGCCTTCTACCGCCAGAACCTCCCCAATGTCACCAACCTCCTTGCCACCGTGCTGGTTTTCCTCATCGTCGTCTATTTCCAGGGCTTCAGAGTTGTGCTTCCTGTCAGGTCCAAGAATGCTCGTGGCCAGCAGGGCTCTTACCCCATTAAGCTCTTCTACACCTCCAACATGCCAATCATTCTCCAGTCTGCTCTCGTCTCCAATCTCTATTTCATTTCTCAGGTATGGTAGTAGGGATTCAATATCAACTCCTGTTGTTTGTATTGTCAAAATAGGAAAAAAAATTGTTGTTGTTACAAATGGGAGTTAACGTTGATTAATGTCTATTTCTGTGAATGCAGTTGCTGTACAGGAGATTCAGTGGCAACTTCTTTGTCAATCTGTTGGGCAAGTGGCAGGAGTCTGAATATTCTGGTGGTAGTGTGCCGGTTGGTGGCATTGCCTACTACATAACTGCTCCTTCAAGGTTGGTGCTTTAACTTTATTTTTCTTTTCATCATTAGTGTTTAGTTGATTGATTGCATCTCTAAATTTTTGGGCATTCTGTGCAGCTTGGCTGATGTCATAGCAAATCCATTCCATGCACTGTTCTATATAGTATTTATGCTGTCTGCTTGTGCTCTCTTTTCAAAGACCTGGATTGAGGTTTCTGGATCATCAGCAAGAGATGTTGCAAAGCAGCTCAAGGTATTACATATTTCGTAAATATTATTTCATCCAATCTATTCAATCCTATATTTGAAATAAGAGAGAGCAACTCAATTTGATGAAATGGTGATGTAACGTAGGAACAACAAATGGTGATGCCGGGGCACAGAGAGTCGAACTTGCAGAAGGAGCTGAACCGCTACATCCCTACTGCTGCTGCCTTTGGTGGAATCTGTATTGGTGCTCTGACAGTGCTTGCTGATTTCATGGGCGCCATTGGTTCTGGCACTGGAATTCTTCTTGCTGTTACCATCATTTACCAATACTTCGAGACTTTTGAAAAGGAGCGAGCCACCGAACTTGGTTTCTTTGGACTGTAACTTGCTTTTAGTTGGCTTTTTTTTCTAATTTTTGAACCATAAGAACAAAGGGAGGTTGTGGGTGGCTTAGAAGGTGAGAAGAGAGTAGATTAAAGGTCAAAAGTTGGCCAAAAATTTTCATTTCATAAATCCCTTAATGTCCTTTGTTTAAGGTAGATGTGTTTATGCAATTTTAGGGAGATTCGGATTTTTGTAATATTTCTTTTTCAATTTAATTGACATTTTGATACTGAAAGTTTCTTACTGGTAGCTGGTTGACTTGATATAGAAAACCCCTTTGATGGTATCCTTTCCACCTGGTCACTGTTTGTTGATTCAAATTATGTAGTATGGTTTAAAAATATGGATCGTTATTATTCAAATATTTTAGCATTCATTTTGTCATTCTAATCTATGGTAGATCTTGTCAAAGATTCTTTACTATAATGGGTCAGTTTTCACCTTCAAAATTTAGTGTTTTAGATGGACTATTTAGCTTTTTTTAGAGCTGGAGATCCTTGGATGATTTAGAAGAGGTCTTAATATCCAGTTTCGTTGGTAGAAATCGACTTTTTAGCCTTCTCGGTATACTGGAAATGTTGTTATCGGACGATTAGTCTTTTGTCTTGTGAGTTTGTGCACTTCAACAGTAGGGATCATTTGAGAATGGCTATTTTGTGATTCAAATAAATTCGAAAAAAATTTAAAAAGTAGAAAAAATTTTATAGACACATTTTTGAATTTATAGATTAATCATGTTTCAAATTTCAAGCAATTTAAATTACATTTGTTATTTTATAAAAAAAATATTAAATATGAATTATTGTAAATTGTATAAATTTTAATGGCCTTTGATGAAATATCAAATGAAATTGAAACTGTATGAAATTTAAAATATAATTAATATATAAATTTAATAATATGTCTATAAAGTTTTTTTTTCTATTTTTAAGATTTTTTATTTATTTGAAAAATTTATTATCAAAATTGTCAAATTGTCAAGTGATCCCTCCCCTTGAAAAATAGTCATTCTAAGTATCAAATTTCTTCTAATGTACAATCCTTAAAATTTTTCCCAGTGTGTTAGAAATATTCAATTTTCGCAGTTTGGAATTTGGTATTTTTATTTTTTCTTAAAAAAGTCTTTATAATTTAAAATCGATCTTTTTAGAACAAATATTAATCATTAAAGTTCAATATATTAAGTGTATCTGAAAATTCATCATTTCTTAATTACCCAAGTCTAACCAATGAATTCTCAAATATCTTATTATTAAGTCTTTCATATGGTATTTGATGTGGTATAAAATTATAAGAGGATAAAAATATCCTGAATTTCGTTCTATCTATTTGCAACTTCTACCAAGTATCAACCAGTTCAACTAGTAGTAATATAATAAACTACTTGGCAAGATCTGTTTTGTTAGACTAGCGTAAGACTACAATCATGCCAGCAGGGAATCTTATCCGGATCCACAGATTGATATGTGTTATATGTAAGCCTATAGTTTATTTCCTGGGACAGAAAATTCTACACAAGAAAGAACAAAAAGAGGAAGAAAGAATGGCGACTGCTCTCTCTTCCTCTTCCCATCTCGCCTCAGGCAAAGGCAGTGCTCTCATACCTAAACCATTGTCACCCCCTCTTTTTGCTTTCCACTCACATAAACGGCGCGTTACGACTCTCAAACAAACAAAAATTTATGCAAAAATTGGTAAGGATTCCTTCTCTGGACTGTTTAGTCTGCCTGAATTTTTCTTTTTGCCTTGAACAATAATTCCTTATTTGACGTGAAGGTGGGGGAGATGGAGAACTCAAGCAAGGTGAAAAGAAAAAATTTATCACCAGAGAGGAAGAACCCGAGCAGTATGCTTCTTTTTTTTCCTCCTCTATTTTCTTCTTCTTTGTCAATTGATATACTGATATAAATCTTATTCCCTCAAAGTAGTTATCCAATGGTGTCCCTTACAAGGATGAAATTATGTAAATTTAGAGCTGAAAATTTCCAAATTTTCTCTCTAGCTAAGGCAAAGCATTTGTTATTTATATAAAAATGAGACCTGTGAGGAACAGACCTGTGAAGTTAATAGATGATGTATGTGGGTCTTTTTGGGACTCACAACAGTGATCCTTTTTTAACACTGTATTAAGTTGGTACCAGAGAAGTAGAGTCACAAATTTTGTCTGTAAATCAAAAGGAGGTTTGGTTTGCTAACATCGTTTGCAAACTTAGTTTTAGAAGTTTATAATTTCGGGTTACATTTTCATCATTTCTATTTTCCATACTACTAAGTAAAAAGCATGTGTTGGCAAATAGCAGCCACTGAACCTTGGGTTAACTTTAACCCATGTTTAAGACTGCTTGCCATTCATGGTTCATCGCATTGTGTCCGTTTCTAACTGTACCCAGAAAATATAGACTCCAAAGTTCTGGATGCAGCAGCACAAAAATCAGTAATTCACGTGACAAATGCAGGTATTGGCAAACAGCAGGGGAGAGGAAAGGGGAGAACCCCATGATGACCCCATTGCCATACATCATAATCTTCGGCATGTCGACCCCCTTTGTCATCCTTGCTATTGCCTTTGCTAATGGCTGGATCAAAGTACCAGTTCGGTGATTGATCAAACAAGCCATCAGAGAAGTCAGCTTTTGCTTCGGAAACCACAGCGACATCTGGCAGCTTTCTGCTTCCCTTGTGCCAATCAAGATGTCTCCTCAAAATTTTTGTTTATTTTATGAGGTTGTTATTGATAAAAATTTCCGGATGTTGTGTACTTATGTTAAAGGACGGAATATAGTAAGCCTCCTATTCAAAACTTTGCGCACAACAAGAACTTCTGCACATTGTAAAGAAAGAAAGAAAGGGGGAAAAAAGAAAACTTGAGTTGACGAAGTCAGGTCAGAACATGTAATCTATTTCAGAGCATTGCTTCCTGTAGTTAGTGGACAAGAAGAAGCTCATTCAGAGGTTTAATTTTATTAAGCCAACTCTTGGCAACAATAATTAGCATCAAGATTCATCACTAGCACCAGCAAAGATTTATTCGCTAAGAAGTAAGAACCATAACAAAAGTAAAACTTCAAGCAGAAAGAAGTAGACTCTTCCTTTGGTCTTGTATTCCTTCGGAGTTCATTTTGATTACCTAAACATGCTAATGTGTTTAGCATATATTCGACTAACTAAATTCTCACTTACACAAAATTAAAATCAAGTGCCAAAACAATGAAACATATACTAAATGTTCCAGAAACCAATTCAAGGAACTTTTATCTTACTTCAATGTGATTACCCGTCAAAACATGATAACAACAGAAACTGCAACAAAAAAACATAAAAGTGTATTTCAGAGATGTCACTACCAGACCTTGTACTTGGTCATGGTCTTTTTTTTTTCCTAACGATACAGACACATCACTGTACCTTCCTATCTGTTATTGACTCTCTAACTCACTACTGGTCTATTTCAAAATTAACATTAAGTGACCAAAACAATACCAGTTACAAAATCCAGGGACCCATTGTACTCTGAAAAGCGTCTTCTTTAACTCAACTAGAGCGGTGGTCAAACTCAGACTCATGGCAATGTGGGTCAAGCCAATCTCGAGACGACCCCTTCTTGGCAGCATGACTGCTATTCTTTTGATTTCCGCCACCCATTATTTCTCTCAAGCTCTCAATTTTGTTCTCACGGCCATCAGTTTTCCCAACAAACTTTTTATCAGCTTCTCTTAATTTGTGCTTCAATTTTTGCTTCCTGCTAGTACCAGAAATAATAGTGGTACTATTGTCAAGACCAGTACTGCAAGGAGGCTCTTGTTGCTTTGTGTAGTGTGATGATGACGGGCTGTCAGGCCCCAATTGTATTTTCTCCTCATCTTTGTTAGCCTGCCACATTCATTTATTATGAACTCATTAATGTGATAATCAATCAACAATTTTCTATACAATACTCATCTAATTGATGTTAAATTGATAGATACATAGACAATTGGTGTTATGTGTATCAAACCTAACCTCTGGGTTTGCGAGATTGGCTGATGCAGCAGAGATGGTAACAAGAGGGTTGGCACCGGCATCAGTATCAGAGTTCCCAGTTGATATGCTAGGAACCATAAACCCTTCTGTGTCTGAAATTGAATTACAGTAAACCAATCAAGTACTCTATTAGCAGAAATTAATCAAGTAGCGTCCAAGAAAATATTATATATACATATAGATACCCCCCAATTTGCATACAGTGTACTTGGCAGGAAACAGCATTGAAAGAAAAAAGGGTTGGCATGTTAGATTATAATTTACTAAGGAATTGAGTTGTCCTTGACAGTCAGTACAGAAAGCTATGATATCAGGTAACAAAAAGAAACTCAGATGAATATATGTGACCAACCTTACCCACCGTTCTTTCTTACTGAGGGTATAGCGAACCACATACTGTACCCGGGATTGTCCTAACTGTATTGATATCCACTATTACTATGGAACAATGGTCCAGGCGTTTCAATATTTTGGGCACCACTCAATCAAAATTAGATGCTGCATTAGCACCCTTTAGAGTAGAAAAATTATCCACTTCCGATTTGTGCTATCATCAAAATTGGACGACTGCATCATAACCTCATCCTATGCAACTAAACCAGATATCAGTGGTTAAATGAGTACTGACTAGAGTATCCTTGAGTGTTAAAATGGGATTCGGATGTTAACACAATCATTAGGCAAACATTTCATGTACTTTTGAGAGTACGATACGGCAGTAAAAATATTCAAGAGCCACCACTCATCGCAGTGACGCAGTGCAATAACAAGTAAAGTTTCATTATTTCTGGCTGGAAAATTTTGGCACAAATGATTGGACAATAAGTATGAAAAAAGAAAAAAATTATCAACTCGGATGATGCTCAAAGTACAAGAGCAAGATATAAAGGTAATTTCTATGTGAATGGCATTATCCACTCATTTGCAGCTTTTCCTCTTCCTGTTAAATATCTGGTACTTGGAATTTTCTTGTGTAAGAACAAAACAACTAAATGAATAGACAAAAATGTAAAATTTTAAAAGGAAGAGAGACAAGACACTACCCCAATCATCAGCGTCATCTGTGGATGTGGATGCTGCGGCGCCGGTGGAGATCGGATTCGGATCCATATGGTGGTGACCCCCGACAAAGTCCGAATCCCGAATACTCCAATTATATGAAAAAGAGATAAAATTGTTACGAATCGGTGATTGTAAGGAAGAAGACTGCACCTCTCTCAGGTCGGAAAAATAGGATTGATTGGAGAACAGCTCAGGATGGCAATTTGGTTATTAATTCAAGAACTGGGGATCAATTGTTATTAGCAATCTATACACTACCAAGAACCAGGCCTTAATTGGGCCCATATCAATTACCAAAGACAAGAGTATACCATTCCTTTTTAAGGGAAGGCATAAAAGGCTGAGGGGGCCTCCTATTCTATTCCAGTGGTACGCATGTGCAGAATTTGGTACGCTTTCTTTTCTTGTCATTTTTAAGGTCAAGTCAACGCTCAACGTGTTGTAGTTGGACTTTACATTCTCTATAGTAATATGAATGTAATGGACAAAATCTGAATCGTTTAGTACAAACTTTGATGATGCCAGCTATATTAAACATGTCCCGTAAATAATCTAACGGTTCGAATAAACTGGACGGAGTACTCCACGCGTGAAGTACTCGAGAGGAGGCAAGAGGAGGCAGACTCTTATTGTTGTTGGGGTCACTGTTAAGTATCTATCTATCTATCCGGGGAGGTTGATAGGCTTGGTATTGGGTGGGGATGGGGCTGGTGGGAGTGGGATGCTTGATGCTTGATGCTTGATGCTTGATGCTTGATGCTTGCTTTTTGGGATTCGCTTTGGATTGGGTTGGCGCC
Organism: x Bolboschoenoplectus mariqueter; assembly: GCA_037678475.1. NCBI lineage: Eukaryota > Viridiplantae > Streptophyta > Magnoliopsida > Poales > Cyperaceae > x Bolboschoenoplectus > x Bolboschoenoplectus mariqueter. Next base: position 464,777 of record CM075242.1, on the reverse strand, counting down.
ATATCACACACTGTTCAATTTGACCCAAGGCCCACATGTTATCATCATCTCTACATTGAAGTGGCACAATGTGTATCGGTAGTATTGCGTTGCGTTATCATTTTCCTTCACTGCTAACCATGCATATGTATGTAGTAGCTGGCAGAGGAACAGCGGCCTTGCTAATTGCTACACGCACAAACCATTTTTACTTTACTTGAACGTTCTACATCAGGAACATTATGTAAACATGAGACATGATCTGAATGATATGAAATTGAAGTGCTTTAAGAAAATACATCAAAATTCAATACTGAATGTATATAGACATACAATCAGTGAGGTCCTGTTTAACCTATAGAAAAATGACAGTTCCTGTTTACATAATGACGGTCTGGTTTGGTGCATTAGGCATCTCTTCAAGCAATATGCATTCCGAATAAAGAACTATTATAGAATAGAGAAATTATAGTGTATATCCAACTCTTACGATATATATTTTTAAGAAATATTGATTAAATAAAAAAACTAAAATTATAGATGTGCTTCTAACTATTTAGATAAAATATGTATTAAATTTGGATCAATTTGAAAGAAATTTTGCTTTCCATCAAGTAATTTTAAAATTTTAACAGTGGAGTTTTAATGATTTTATAATGAATGACTAATTAAATTATAAATTGATTCAAAATTGATATATATTCTATCTAAATAATTAAGAATATATCTACATTTTTAATTTTTTAATTTGAATAATATTTTTTAAAAAGATATATCATTGATGTATATTGAAAGTTAGATATACGTTAATTATTCTATTCTATAGAATAATAACCATTCCTTTTATCCAAGTCAACCACACACGTCACAACAAGTACAGTTCTTTTCACCTCCCCTGCATATATGATTATATTCCTTTGTGGTGCGTATATAGCACTCATTGCAAATTGCTTGTATAAACAAAAACCAAAAGTAAGTGACAATTAATTTGAGGAAGCAAGTGGCTTTACCTTTTTAGGCCTTGTTCGTTTGGAGAGTGTTTGCCTATGTTTGGTTTAATTGGATTCAAACTAATGTCTATGTATATAGACAGATATGTCCTATATTCCTTGACTTATTTGTACTTGGTGATTCTACCTTATCTCAATCTATGAAATTTTGATAAAAGAGTTATTCTCAATCTTGTTTATCACTTTATTTTCGTCCATAACAACATCATGATTTAACGAATTTCAGAAAAGAGATATTAATTATCACTCAATCTTTCATTTAATTCTTTAAAAACTAACTTTTTTTCTTTGAAATCTTCCCCTCCTCACGAGCATGCGAAATAGCGCTACGACACCGAATCATCCATGACAAACATTGATGCTTGCCCACAATGATGTCTAAGGGGGCCGAAAACTTCAATAGTACATGCCGGAATACCAATGAGGCATGTAGGTGTGAGCATTGCATCTTGCGCGCCACCACCACTCACACGTTGACAAAGGCCAAAGCATGCACATGATAGTCTGTCGTACACGAAAAATCAATAGCCACAACCGATATTCCGTGTTTAAAAGCATACAAGCCAACGATTAAATCTGATGACACCTATGCATTGAAAGGATTGAAACAATCCCCGTCAAAACGATGTGAGAGGGGGGGGTCCAAAATATCATTGCGATATGCCAAAATATCCGTGAGGCATGCAGGCGTGGGAATTGTGCCTCTCACCGAACACCCCCAATATCGAGCAGCTCACCTCCCGCCCCCCTCTTTGAAAACTAACTTTTAGTTTAGTGTAAGAATCAGTCTTTAATATAATGATAAAAATAATATATTTCGTGTGAGAGATCATGAGTTCAAAATTCAGATGAAAAATTATTTATGGACATTTAAATTTGAATGGTTTGGATTTTATTTTTATCTCAAAAAAATTTTTTTTTAGTATAGCTAGTATTTGTTATTTAACAAATTTCAGAAAAGAGATATTAATTACCACTCAGCTTTGATTTAATTCTTTGAAAATTATATTAATTCAGTGTTGATGGAGGGTATACTTCAGTGGCATGAAAATGATGAAATAGCAATGAAATTTACCTATCCTGGCCATCCCCACTTCAAAAGTCGAAATGAAAAGGTTGACAAGAACACAAAATAAGTGTGTCAATTAATTGTATAGATGTGCCCGAACAAAACCGTCGGTTGTGGTTAAACGAATAAAAAGACTTTTCTCTTTCTAAACTTTTTAAGGTATCATCCCATAAAATACACATATAACTACATTATTTTTCTTATTTTTTAACCCTTTGGATGCTGATATGATATACTGGACGCATCAGCCATCAGCTGATTAAAAAATGCAACTGTACCTGTGTTGTCGTGATACAAATATATATTAGTAAAAACATAGAATATTTCAAAAGAATAATAAAGAAATTACAATATGGCTGCATATATATATCATTACTTTATTGATTTCTGTTTCTCATCCCTAATTAAATGTACAGATATGCGTCATGCAGGTATGGGGTTATGCATATACTTTTTTTTTAAAATAGTCTAAAATTCAGCAAAAAAATAATGTCCAAAATGGTTATGTAAGGTAAACCATGTGAGGTTTAATATGTCTACACAAATCAATTAATACTTAGAGATTAATATGTTAGAATACCCATTCTACTCAAGTAAGCTTTGTTGATGATAACTGGTAATGAACCAAGCTTCTTACTTTATTTAGAAGATCATAGACAGAGGAAAAAAGAAAAAAAGTAAATTAGGCCTTTTTTGAAAAATTATCATTAAGGAGACCAGAACGTAGTTTACTTGATTTAAACATGCTTGTACCTATAAATGAATAAATATCAGATATAGAATTACATATATAATAATTAAAGTATACATAGAAAATAATAAGGGGTCGGAGCAAAAGGTAATTTACTAAACTTAAACATGTGCTCTGTACATACCAAAACCTAGGTGTCAATTTGCGCCTCATAATAAGTTAATAATCTACGTGGATGCCATGTAATCGATGACACGGACACAAAAAAGCGGTCTGTTGAACGCCAGCACAGCACAAGAACGTTTCGCGCCAGGACAAGCTTGTGCCTCTCTTGGCGCGACACGCGATCCCCACGTGCCTCCAAATGGAACCTTTGTCGTCGTCTCGTCCACGCCTGTGGCCCCACGCAGTCAAACGCATTTTGCCTCTTAATTACGCTCCTAACCCCCGTCATTAGTTACTTTCTAAGCTTAATTTGCATAATCCAATTGTTCGCTAGGTATTGTTACAGGGGTAGAACTGTCTTTTTCAAGATAAAATGGTGGCGAGATGATCATCCAATAGCTCAGTAGGCTGTTTTACTCTTAACTTGCCACGCAAAATGTTCACAAATAGTTCACAGATTCCACGTGGCAATAGATTATAGACGCAGGACTTTGCAAGCACAAAATTAGACCTTTGTAATATTCATCCGTAAATTTTAGAATATGAGCCAAGGGTTTTAGAGCAAAGCCTCCTTCCTGGCCTCGCCCTTTTATATGCCGTTGAAGAAACCTCGTCTCTCTCTGTGGTTTTTTGTCCTTTTATCGTACGGTCCTTACAAATTCTGATCGTTTCTTCTCGCTCTCCCCTAACCTAACCTCCTCCTCTCAGTACAGATTCTCAGATGGTGTCTAATGGTGGCGCGAAAGCGCACTTGGGGAATGGATCCAGTATTGGAGAGCAGGAGAGATGTGCTGTGGAGGAGGTGGCGCTGGTGGTCCCGGAGATGGACGACCCCTCCCTCCCAGTGATGACCTTCCGAGCGTGGATCTTAGGGCTGACATCATGCACCATGCTGATCTTCCTCAACACCTTCTTCACCTTCCGCACACAGCCGCTCACCATCTCAGCCATCCTGATGCAGATCGCGGTGCTCCCGATCGGACGGTTCCTAGCTACCGTCCTCCCAAAGAAGGAGGTGAAGCTGTGGGGGAATTGGGGGTTCAACCTAAACCCGGGCCCATTCAACATAAAGGAGCACGTGATAATAACGATTTTTGCGAATTGCGGAGTGTCGTTTGGGGGAGGTGATGCGTACTCCATTGGCGCCATTACAGTGATGAAGGCGTATTACAAGCAGAGCTTGAGCTTCATCTGCGCTCTCCTCATTGTTCTCACCACTCAGGTGCTGCACGCACTCCTTTACTTCTCCTCCTTCCTTCTTTAATTTTGTGTTTCTAATTAGGTCTTGTAAAATTGAAAATCCTGAAAACAGGCGTGGAATTTTGGAAGATAGAGAGTAGCTCTGTCGTCAGTCCTTGGAGCTGTATTGTTTTAGTCTTGTTAGATCGTGATTGCATGCGATTTGAGTAATTAATTAATTCATTAATTAACTTGTGTGTTTTTCTGGACATAAAAAAAAACTAGAGAAATTTTGTTCACGTGGGGCTAATCACCTGTAACAGTTAAGTAGTTTCAAAAGGGGTCGCCAGATGACATGCATGCGTACCATCAGCGTGCAATCTTCTACCACGTTTCATGTGGTCCTCACATTTTTATCATTCATGCCACCTTTTATTTACCCACTAAGACTACTGCGCCAAAATAGAAAAACATCACTTTCTATGCTCAAATAATATACTTCTGGACTTTTATTTCACTCAGAGCCTGTTAATAGCCTGCCTTGTAAATTTTTGCAAAAAGGTCCATGGGCCTCGGTTTATTTTGGCGATTCCCTGTTTTGTCTCCCCTTAGACATAAAATAATTCTTTAGCTCTTTTTTTTTTTTTACAGATGGAAAATTATTAAACTAACAGATGAAAAAATCAACAATCCTCTAGCTCTTCACGTCCAAAATTGGGAAATAATTAGTTCCAATTATCTATCTAGGATAAAATATGAACTTCTTTTTTCCTCGAGGAAATGTTGTCAGAGCTCAGACCCAGTAGTTGCCATTACATTCTATCAGAATCATCTCCCTCCACCAATCTATCACTATGGAGCATTTCACAAGGATTAAATCAAAATTTGGAACCAAATGACAGCTGTAAGAAATTATAGGATCTATATGTTGATCATATGAGTTACAATTATCAATATTGTAAAAACATATGTGCAGATCATAGGATATGGTTGGGCTGGCATGTTAAGGAAGTTTCTGGTAGAGCCTGCTGAAATGTGGTGGCCTTCAAATCTTGCTCAGGTTTCTCTCTTCAGGTATTTGTTCTTCTTCATCTTTACCACTTTTTAAATCTGTTTCAATGAATCGTGCTGCAGTTAGCTCTTCAAGTTGCAAATTCTGTCATATTTTGTTTAGTTGACCATTTAAAATTTTCAAAATATTTACTACAGAGCATTGCACGAGAAGGACTTGAATTCCAAAGGGCCGTCACGAATGAAATTTTTCATGATATTCTTCTTCGCCAGCTTCGCATACTATGCATTACCTGGCTATCTCTTCCCGATTCTGACATTCTTCTCCTGGGTCTGCTGGGTTCGGCCACACAGCATCACAGCACAGCAGATCGGGTCGGGCTATCATGGGCTTGGTGTCGGTGCATTCACTCTGGACTGGGCTGGAATCTCTGCTTACCATGGAAGCCCACTTGTCACACCGTGGTTCTCTATTGTCAACATAGCAGTTGGTTTTATCATGTTTATTTATATCATCGTTCCGATATGCTACTGGAAGTTCAACACGTTCGATTCACAAAAATTTCCGATATTCTCGAATCAGCTTTTCACTGCAACAGGACAGAAGTATGACACCTCCAAAATATTGACACCTCAGTTTGATTTAAATATTGCAGCATATGAAAGCTACAGCAAGCTTTATCTTAGCCCACTTTTTGCACTCTCAATTGGATCTGGATTTGCAAGATTCACAGCGACCCTTGTTCATGTTCTCCTTTTCAATGGAAGGTATGCACAAGCATCATGCAAGTTTCTGCATCAAAAGATTTCATTGTTCTCTTGTTTGTATATTTTGTGCAGAGAAATATAGTGATGTTTAACCAATGTCTGTGTCTTTGTGTTGTCAGTGACATATGGAGGCAAAGCAAGTCGGCAATGAATACAATGAAGGTAGATATCCACGCAAGGCTGATGCGAAACTACAAGCAAGTCCCTCAGTGGTGGTTCCTCATTCTACTTGTGGGAAGTGCGATGCTTTCCCTAATGTTATCATTTGTATGGAAAGAGCAGATTCAGCTGCCATGGTGGGGCATGCTCTTGGCATTCGCTTTAGCCTGGATTGTTACTCTACCTGTAGGAGTCATACAAGCTACAACCAATCAGGTCCCAGGAAATTTCCTCTTTTTTAATCAAATTCCGTGTAACTTGAATACTTAATTAATTCATCAATTGTCCAGAAACTTACTTCACCTGATTTGCAAAATGTAGCAACCTGGGTTTGACATAATAGCTCAATTCATGATCGGGTACATTCTTCCGGGGAAGCCAATTGCAAACCTGCTGTTCAAGATATACGGTCGGATCAGCACCGTCCATGCTCTCTCCTTCCTAGCCGACCTGAAGCTTGGCCAGTACATGAAGATCCCTCCGAGATGCATGTACACAGCTCAGTTGGTGGGAACAGTTGTGGCTGGGATAGTGAACCTGACGGTGGCATGGTGGATGCTGGAGCACATAGAGAACATATGCGACATAGATTCAATCCACCCCGACAGCCCATGGACCTGCCCCAAATACCATGTCACCTTTGATGCATCTGTAATTTGGGGCCTTATCGGTCCAGGCCGACTCTTTGGCCATCATGGATTGTACCGTAACCTCGTGTGGCTCTTCCTTGTAGGAGCTCTCTTGCCAGTTCCTATTTGGATACTCAGCAAAGTATTTCCTGAGAAGAAGTGGATCCCACTTATCAATATACCTGTTATTACATATGGTTTCGCTGGGATGCCTCCAGCTACACCAACCAACATTTCAAGCTGGCTGGTGACCGGCACAATATTCAACTACTTTGTGTTCAGGTACAGGAAGCAGTGGTGGCAAAAGTACAACTATGTGCTGTCGGCAGCACTGGATGCTGGCACCGCTTTTATGGGGGTGTTGCTGTTCTTAGCATTGCAAAACAACAATATTGACTTGAAATGGTGGGGCACTGAGATTGATCATTGCCCCCTCGCTTCCTGCCCCACAGCACCAGGCATTTCAGTTAAAGGCTGCCCAGTTTTCTAATTCTTAGTTATTTTGTTGTACTAATCAGATAGATAGAGAGAGAATTTCAATCAAAAAAAGAAAAAGAAAAAAAAAGAAATTGTGACTTTCAAGCAATAATTCTCGTCTAAATTATTTTGTTTTATTTCACATTTCGCGTAGTGTATGGAATTACCCATTCTTTTGAAACAAAATGAAAACAGAACTAATAGTGTTGAACAAAACCAACCTTTAGATTAATAATAATGGCAATACTCTTCATATAAGAGGTCGCAGATTCGTTATCCGAATAGGGGATCATTTATGAATATTTAAAATTTAAAGTTGAATAATTTAGACTTCCAATTTATCTCAAAAAAAACTAAATCACCTCGAACTCAGGTTTGGACTAACATCACAAACCTAACGGACGGATACATCCAACATAATTTTTTATCTGACAAAATTCATACATCCCCAAACCCAATTTAAAAATGTCATTATGCCGAGCTACCATTAACCGAGAAGCATAAAAAATATCCTTTTTTTTGCAATGAAATACTGGTGATTAAATGTTTCCTGAAGACATGAAGTTTTGATAATTAAAACGACCTTACATGACCTTATTCAATACCTTTTGTCCTTTTCTTTTTTGACACAAATACCTTCTGTCCTAGCTTGAGTTATCCAATAAATAAGAACAGTATAGGAAAAATCGAGTCCTAGTGAAAAACTAATGCCAGTACGACCATGTCATATGTGATTTATCAAGGCCTGTACATAAAGTTCCATGGGCTAATGTAAAAGGACTGTCTATTGTTGTATTGGATCGGAACTATTATAATATATACTCTATATGCCTATGAGGCCATGGACAAGTTATAGGGGAAAAAGGCCGGGGGTGCTAATTTGTTCTGTCAATTTACAATTTTCAGCGCTTAGAGAAACTTTTTTTTTCTTTATGACACTTTTGCTCTTAATCAGGACTTTTGACATATTTGTTAAGATCTGTCAGTAATTGATGCATTGCTAATTAAGAAATTTAAGAACAATAAAGATTCTAATTTATTCTATGCATGCTTGCTTCCATTTTTTTTCACTTCTTTATATTTGCAGTTTGATGCAATTTGAGATGAAATATAGTTCATAACACATCAATTTAGCTCAAAAAATATATATAAATTATAAATAAACATATCCAGCTGCTTATCTATGAGTTTTATGATATTTCAATCAGAAATGGAGCCAAATTGATTAAAAACATGTACAATGTTTAAAAACATTTTAAATTCATTTTGATGCAAATTGAGTTGAAATATAGCTCATAACACATTAATTTAGTGCCAAAAATATATAAACAATAAACATGTCCAGCTGCTTGTGTATGAGTTTTTATGATATTTCAACCATAAATTGAGCCAAATTAAATAAAAACATGTATAAACATGTTAAAAAACGTTTTAAATTCATTTAGATGCAATTTCAGTTGAAATATAGCTAATAACACATCCATTTAGCTCCACAAACACAGATAAATAAACAAATCCAACAGCTTGTGCAAGAGTTTTGATGATAATTCAATCATAAATAAGACCAAATTGATTAAAAATGTGTGTGAACATGATAAAAAAACGTTCTAAATGCATTGATGCAATTTGAGGTGAAATAGCTCATAACACTCAATTTACATCCAAAAATAAATATAAATGATAAATAAACTGCTTGTCAGTGATTATATTTCAATCATAAATTATGCCAAATTGGTTTAAAAGTGTTTTAAATTCGTTTTGATATAATTGGAGTTAAAATATAACTCATAACACATCAATTTAACTCTAAATGATAAATAAACATATTCAACTGCTTGTATGTGAGTTTTTATGATATTTCAATCAGAAATGGAGTCAAATTTATCAAAAATGTGTATAAACATGTTCAAAACTGTTTTAAATTCATTTTGATGCAATTTGAGTTGAATATAACTCATAATACATCAATTTAGCTTCAAAACACATATAAATGATAAATAAACAATTCCAGCTGCTTGCGCATGAGTTTTGATGATATTTCAATCATAAAATTGATTAAAAATGTGTATAAACATGTTAATAACGTTTTAAATGCATTTTGCTGCAATTTGAAGTGAAATATAATCATAACACATAAATTTAGATCCAAAAATAAATATAAACGATAAATAAACATGACCAGCTGCTTGTTGTGAGTTTTTTTTAGAGAAAACCTTGTATGTGAGTTTCGATAATATTTCTGTGCGGCCCTTTTTCGTGGCCCACGCGCGAGGCGTCGGCGTCCTCGTTCACGGGGGAAGAAGCTGCAAGTACATCCCTGCGCTTGTTTGTGCGCTCAAGAACTTATTATTTAGGTGATTGTGGGAAACTTTTATTTTCCGACGGGCGCAAGCCCCCACCATTAATTACCCCGGCTGTCGCCTCGGGAACCTATGATTAATGGGCTAAACTAATTAAAATATATGGATCAGATTTGTGGCTTTATTTCTTTCTTCCCTTTTTTTGTAATACATGCTTAAAATAACCAAAAGATATAACTTTTGATAATAAGACTAAAGACGTATGATCTAAAGTCAGAAAAACTTATAATTTCTCATAAATCAGAGATTGAGAACGTATAATCCTATTGATCTCACGGAGTTCAAATATGAAGCGCACTGCCAACTCGATACTCAAGGAACCAGAGATGTTTAATCTCTATAGAGACTCATGTAAAAAACAAGGGCATATCGTCCTAAACAGTTTATTGACCTTCCAAATCCCGAATATGAAGCACTATCCAATTCGAAATCTAAGAAATTTGGAGAATCAAGAGCGTATAATTCTTTATCGATTTCCAAAATGAGGTACGTTAAACCTGAGGTGCACTATCAGTTTAACGTTCTCGAAACATGATTTGATATGTTAGTATGTTTTACCAAGTTTTGGATTTATCTGCATATTTGGCATATTTGACCAGAGATTTGGACATATTTGCATATTTGATCAAAGATTTAGACATATTTGTATATTTGACATGTTTGGTTAGAAGTTTGGACATATTTGCGTATTTGACATATTTGCATTTTTGATATAGTTGGTTAAATATTTGGGTATATTTGATATGTTTGGTCAAACATTTGAACATATTTTACATTTTTGACATATATGGTCAAAAGTTTGGACATATTTGCCGGAGCGATAGGAGTCCATCAGTGGTGGTCTCGGCGGCGGCCACGGCCTAGATCGCCATAGATGGAGGTAGCCACTTGGTTTCGGTTGGGATATTGGCTGAGATGAAATTTTGAGGAATTTGAGCTGATTTTTGGCAAATTAATTCGATTCTTTTGTCACATGGCATCGTCAGAACATGTTTAACAGGTTTTTGAGGTTTAATTTGGGTTTAATTCATCAATTTTGTAGCTTTGATCATTTGGTACCAACTGGTTTCGAGGACTTTTGGTACCAAATGGTATTTTATGGTTTTTCCTTGCAATTTCCTTCCAATTAACTCTTTAAACAATGTCGTTGAATATGTTTGAACATGTTTGGATGATCAATTTCATCAATTTGGATGTGCATTATCCTTTGTGCACATTGGGTTATTTCTGATTTTGTTTTTAATCTAGTTTTCCTTTGATTTTATCACATTCTTCTCAAATTGTATGTTAGAATATGTTTATTGGGGTCAATTGCATGTTTTAGAAATGCCTTACATCAATCTCACACATGTATTTCACTTTTACACAAGTTAATTTCATTTTTCCTTTTTTCGGTATTCATTCCAGAATTGACCTAATTCTGATTTTGATAGACCCAATTTCAGATTGCCAGAATTGAGTTAGCCATGCCTGTGCTGGCATGTGGCTTGTCCTTGGAAGATTCCTCCAGCTAATTGACGCTCAGATCTCTCCATAAGGTGCCTACACGTGTCCCTGTGCACAGGCCTGGGGGGAGAGAAGGAAGCCGTTGGCTTTGTCTTCTTCTTAGGCCAATGTGTCACGCCTTTCGGGTGAGGGTATATGCATAATTTTTCTTAGCCTCGTTGGCGCTTGACATGTCACTAAGGTGCCACTAAATGTGTCCAGGGTGTCAATTTGGTCACTCGACTGCTGGTTTGTGCCAATTGACCACACCCAAATCAGACTCAAGTGCCAATTGGTGCACCCGCCAATTAAGCATTTTCCACCCCAAATTGGCACTTCAGACAGCGTCGTGGAGGTGTCTTGAGGCTTCCCCAAGTATTGGCTTGGCTTCTCGAGCTCCCAATTGCCCAGTCATATTCAAGGTCGAGGAACTTTCTCCTTCACTTTTCTTCTTGTTTACTTTACTATTTTCAATGCTGTTTGTGGCAGTGAACTCCCCTTAGGGTATAGATTAAGTCCCCAAAATGGTTTAAGTCAACTCGAGCTGTACATCCAAACTCCATTTTCGAAGCCTCAGCTGAGCTCTGGAGCTCGAGGAGGAAGAAAGGAGGGAGAGAGAGAGAAATTCAAAGAGTTTCCCTTACTTGGGTTGGGTGCATGTGAACCGTGTTTTGGTTTCAAGCCTGTCAAAAGTAACGAGCGCTTGCACCGCACTCATTTCCTTCCCCCTTCATTTTCTTTTCGCTAGCCAAAATTTCCCTGGGCGCTGGGCCCCCTTGGCAATGAGACTAAAGGAGAGGGGCCCAGTCGTCAAGTTTAATGAGACACAGCCCCGGCGAAAAACTGGGGGTTGGGCTGTGGGCTCGGTCCTTGTACACCAAAACGTATTGTCAATGGTATGATGTATGTGTATTGGGTCCACTCAACTCACCTTCAACATTTTGTGTGTATGACAGGTGGGTCCCGAGGGTAGGGATTGTGTTTGAGCTCCCCAGATTGTACCCAGAGTGTTGCACATCCCCCAATTCGCACACAGAACTATCTCCAGTTCTGATTTTGGTATTTTCTTTATTTTTTTCCATTTTATTTTATTTTTCATGCAAAAATCAATGAAAAATTACTGAAAAATCACAGAAAATATATTCCATGATTCTATTATTTTAGGTAATATTTTCGTATTTTTGGGTGTGAAATTAGGCATTGATTTCACTTAAATCATTAATTGTATATGACTAAATATATTAATCTTATACAATTAATATTTGGTATGATTATTCCAAAGAATTATTTTTTAATTCCAAGGGATAATATTTGGGGCATCTTCATGAATGAAATTCATGATTGTTGAATTTGGCATGATTAATTATATGAAATTGTTTCTTAATTTCATATAATTAGGGTTTTGTGCATAGATTTGTTTTTGCACACATATACACATGTGTATATATATATATATTTTAAAGGGGTTTTTTGGCATAATTATTTCATGAAATTATTTTTTTAATTTTAAGAAATTATTTTGAGGTTTAATAGATCATGAGATTGAACATAATTTCATGACTTAATCTTTGACATGGTTATTTCATGAAATTGTTTATTTAATTTCAAGAAATAATTTTCACATATAGTGAATTATGAAATTTGACATAATTCCATAGTTTCAAATCTTTCATATGAAAATCACATAAAACTATATCATTAATTTCATACAATTTAATTTGTGTGCATTTTTCTGACAATTTTTAAACAGCAAACAATTTGCGACTTAAAAATATTTTTCAAGTCATAATAATAGCAACAATTTTTAACTAAAACAAGAGTTATGCCTGTGCACTCTCACTGTTAGGACAGATATTGTGCAATTTCTGACATCAACAAAATCAAAAGCGGAAACGACATTCATTTTAATAAAATATCTTGTCAGGGAGATGAAGTTGCATGACCAACTTCATCAATTATAGATAACCTTGCATTATAATATCCGAGTAATATTCAATGAGTAAACAAAAGTATTAGTGTTTTATCAAAATTTATTAGTATCAAAAGCAATTACTTGGATTGTTAAAACAGATTTTCGTGACTTTGACTGGATTGTCATGAATTTCAAGTTATGAATTTCACTAAAATTTGGTATGTGTATCTATCATTATATGAAGTTACCACACATGCTGAAAAGATCATAAATATACATCAGTTGAAATTCATGTCACTTAAATAGTTAGTTAGATATGTATAAAAAAATAAGCTACTTTCTGTAGAAAAATAATAAACTATAGATAAATCCTAAACAAAATAACAAATAATTATTAAAAAAATAGTATCAAGATCTCAGGTTCAAAATTTAAACGAGATCTTTTATAGACATTAGGATCAAATTTACTTAAAGCCGTATAATTAGGTAGAAGACCAACTCAAATAAACAAAAAAATATGATATTATTGGATAAGAACCGTCCAATGAAAATCTGAGAGATTTGTCTTGCATGGACTAAATCAAACAAAAGTTTAATTAAAATTTTAATCTATTTTAAAGAATTCCTATTTTGTTGCATTAATCTGTTTTAGATATTAACACTTTGCTCCAAAAAAAAATTAAGAGAAAGGGAAGATGATGGATAAATTACACAATTAGTCTTTAAAGTATAATTTATTTATCATTTTGATCTTTAAAATTTCAAAAATATCAATTTCGTCCTTAAAGTATCATTTGATTATCATTTTAGTCCTTAAACTATTACTAATTTATCATTTTTTATCCTCAAAATTTTTTATTTGTAATATTTTAGTTCTACCATTATTATTGGTCAAAAAATTTAAATGAAAATCCATCTTCGCATGCATCATCATGATATATTTTTTTTATATTTATGAAAAAACATGTAAATTTTATTTTAATTAATTTACGATAGCACAAATATGATTGTCAGTATTAATTTCTTTTCAAATTATTTGTATTGTCTGATAGTTATATCTAAACCAGTTTTAATGCAAAAAGAATATACTATGATAGATATATCTTTTTTTCAATAAATATTAAATGCATAACTAATTTGGTATAAATTAAAAACTTGAAGGGCTAAATTAATATCTTTGAAACTTTAAATATCAAAATAATAACCAAGTGATACTTTAAGGACTAATATGATAAAAAAATGATACTTTAGAGACCATCACTCCGTAGCGGGTTAAGTGTTATATCACTTTAAAATATTGATATTTGATAGTAGTGAAGTAAGTAAATAAAATAATGAAAGTAAAATGTATTAAAAGATATAAAATTTGGTGATTTAATTTTACTCCGCCTCCATAAATATTTTAACTTGACCTTAAATAATTTCCGTTTGGTGCATTAATGCTTTAAAGCACTTACTATACCCTTACTTCATTTGCCAAATACATCCCATTTGTATAATTTACTCTAATAAAAGAGATTAAAATTTGAGGCTGGATTAAAAATATTTCCTTTATCTTCTCTTTATTAAATTGATGAGCAAATAAAATTTTAATTTTTCCCAGCTCTTTCCTCTTCTCCCTCCATTCTACTCTTTCTGGAGGAGACATAATTTATGTCTAGAAGTGCCTTAAAATCTGAACAAAAATAAAGATTACAAATAAAAGAAAATTAAAAGAGATGATCATAACTTCTTAATTCTCAAATTAGCATTTTAAAGGTACTCTCAAGTTCATCTTGGCCATATGGCCTATGGAGTTATATTATATATATTATTATTCTTCTTTGCAATTAATTGAATAGACTATAATGTACTTGCAACATGCCCCATTATTGGTGCATATATAGCCAATAACAGCTACTCCCTCTATTAATTAACTCATTACTCCTAACAGAAAGAAACACAGAGAGCCCCACGCTACAAATCTGGTGCACTTTCTGAGGCCATTTTCCTGTGAGGCATGCAGTGCGCTCCACCTCTCCTCCTCTTTCCAATAGCAAGCAGAGAGCTTCTGCTCAGCAATTAAAACCACATTAACTGCTACTCTCTTATTTTATTAGTAGTAAGAACCACACTAGTCTATATATTAGTACTATAGGATCATCGGTGATAACCTACCTTACTATTGTGAAAACTAAAAACTGGCATGCAGTCTCCATCACTAGTTTCTCTCTTATTGTCTCTCTTCTTTTTCTTTTTTCTTTTTTCTTTTTTCTTTTTTTCTTTTGTCTTTTTGGTGCTTCTTGCAAAAACTTGACCGCCTTTTTGTAATTAATGGACACGCCAAATTTCAGAACAAGACAAAGAGCGGTCTCTTTGTTTCTCCAAAGGTTATTTAAAATCCGAAAAAAATAATAGAAGAATTTTGAAAATGATAAAATTTGATATTTTAGAACTTTCATATATTGATTGACTCTCATTAACCATTTGGAAATGAAAATGTCAAGATTTGTATGTCCTAAATGCTAATAATATTGTTATAAAGTTTTAAAACTTTATTAGTAATTTTGTTAGCGTTATATTTGATTTTTCTGTTGATATTAACTAGTTGAACAGATTAATAAATATGATGATAATTCATTTTTATATTGATATTAATTAATTGAACAGTTTAATCAAGTTATGTTATTATTTAAATAGCTCGCATCTGTTCGCATTAAGTTAAGAAAAAACAATATTCTTCACAAATATTTATCATAATTTTTATGATAATTAGATAGCAGTTACTTTCAAACTAGTTATCATCTGATTTGTGACATTGTGATTGGAAATAAATTCAAAATATTTACTCATGATTGAATCTTACAATGTGATTAACAAAAATATTAGAGGAGGAAAGAGGATGAAATGATAAAAAAAAAATGAGTTCACTTTTTTTACACTCGCATTTCAAGAAAACAAAATTAATTCATTTCAAAAATTGTGAAAGTGAAATATTTTCCTCCCTCTTTTTATAAAATTGAGAAGCAAGTAACATTTCAATTTTTCATATCCGTTTCTTTTCCCTCCTCTTCACTCTTTATGCAACAACAAATAAGTGATAACTATGCATGATAGAGCATATATATATCATTTTGCTTTTAAGGTATATGCTATCCAATTAGTCGGCACAATAAATTATCTATGCTTATGTCTAACACATCACTACAATTTTGTAGTTAGTGCTTCTTAATTGAGCAAACTCTTTTTGACAGATCACACACAAACACCTGGTTGTCACAACCAGACCCAAAAACAACAAGGAAGCGCAAGTTCTAATAAGAGTGAAGACATGGCTGATTACTACGCTAAAATCACCTCTAAAATTGCAACGATGGCAAACAACTCAGCCGCTGAAAGTGATATCAAGGAACTCGAATGGTTTCAAATTATGAGTTTGAAGCCAGAGAAAGTTATGAGTTTGAAGCAAGAAGCCGAAGTAGAATCCCAGAGGTAGAGCCAAACTAGCAGTCAAAAGCCCTGAGATGCAATCTTCTGATTTTTCTTCTCTCTCTCTCTCTCTCTCTCTCTCTCTCTCTCTCTCTCTCTCTCTCTCTCTCTCGCTTTTTATGTTTGTTTTGGAAAGAGAAGTTGAAGAGAATCAAACGGGTGGCTGCCTGTGAAGTGTCAAGTCCTAAATGGTTCCAGCTCCACTACAAGTGGAAATTTGGAATAGGATTCTTTGCTTTTTATTTGATGTGCTTGGCAAGAGAGGATCCTTACCTATTTTAGATTTCTACTAGTTATATCAGCATGTATATTGATAAGGTTTTCGAATAAAACAATTTATATAATATTTGAATTTGATGAATTGTATGTATGGACAGTATGTTATTTATTCTATATTTGTCATAAAATCAAGTAATTGTTTATTTATTATTGAGTTTTGTTTATTTTATATTTCGAATTAGAACTTTGGGATTTTTCTATCTTCCTTTGAAATGCATTGAACAAATCTATAGGGAACTAATACTATGATTATTATCATCATTAGTACTAAATAATTTGATCAGTCAATTATTTTCCGTCTCGTTAACACTCTAAATAATCTATCATTCTATTTTCTACAATCTCCAGTGGAGCTCTATTAAACATGAATACTAAATTCATATCGTTAAATAAAACTAAAACGAACGAATCAAATTTATCTAAAAGACTTTCCAAACTTTAATTCAAATCGACCTGATCCGTTCATTTTAATCTAACGATTTGGATTAAAATAACAAAATTCTGTTTTGTTTTTTAACAAGAGAATACAGACTCCTCTAAAACAACAAAAAATGAATTGAATTTGAGAATCAGCATTTAATTCAATAACAAAAATAATATTTTTCATACCAAAAATCATAAACTTAAAACTCATAAAAAATTCTTTATAAAAATTTAAATTTAAATAATTCAATCCTCCTGATTATCATCTTAAAAAACAAATGAAACTGAACTTAACCTAACAGCTTGCCACCAGCAACCACCAACCACCGGAATGAGAAGCGCACACAGTTTGTAGCTGGTACCAACCAATTGACCTCTCTCTGCCTTTTTGGTTCTTTCTTTCCCGGGAATAAGGGGATACCGGACCCACTAAACAGTGACAGTGACGGTGGCATGGTGGCCCGCTCACTGAATCTGGAACAGTGACGGTCCCAAGTCATGGCGCTGCTTCAGAAATCAGAGATCATGACCCATCTAACTCTTTAAAACAGTTTAAATAACTCCTCCTATATCAAGATGCAAAGATCTGCTTTCATCAACACTTTTTTGTACTTTATATCAAAAATTCACCTACTTTGCTTGCATTGACGGTTCTTTTCCCAACTTAGCTTTGCTTCAATCGACTAATCTGACACATGCCAAACAGTGTTTGTGTTTGAATTCATCACCTCTTCGTGATTTATTAGTTGTTATAACGTATTGTTGTAAGTATTGAGTTTACTTTGAGAAAAGTTAAATTTTATAGTAATGAATGTAAGCAATTTTTTTAAAAAGATAATGAATAATTATTGGAAGTTTTAGAATTTTAAGACGAAAAAATATTAAAGAAAGATCTGTTAAAAAAAGAAAAAAAACAGCAAGATGAATGATAAACTTGTTAAAATTGACATTATAAAAATAAAAGTCTGCAAAAAAATCAATAGTATAAAGAGGAAATAATAGTACAAAAATGTGTTATGATAAAAAAAATATATTTGTGTTATTGCTGTAATAAATTTTATTTTTTTAAGTGACATGCATAAAAAGAAAGAAGAAGAAAATTAACGTATATCACAAAAATCATCATAATTCCACTGCATCATTTCATAAGAGTATTTTTCTAAAAGTGACCTTCATAGTTTTCATGTATGTTTCGATTTACGCAGATAAATAAATTCGAATGCAATTGAAGGAAGCTTAATGAATTTGATAACAGATGATCCACAGTATTCCATAATTCAAATTTGTATTTATTAATTTAAGATTTAGGATTGATGTTTCTAATAACCATTCTTAATTAGACAATCCGAATCAGTCTAACAGCTCAATTGATTCAAGCCTTTCCCAATCTCTCTACAAAATTTAGATCGCGAGCATGCATTCTTAACAAAAGAGGGCAACTTAACCTTTTCTTTTTGTTAATATAATCGTAATTGAGGAAATATTATTTAATTAACTCCGATATTTTTTTTGAGATAAAAATGAGAGTCAATTTATTAAAATTTAAACATTCGTAAAAGACATTTTCATTTAAGTTTCAAACCTACAATTTTTCATACGGAGAGCAATATCTTTATCACTAATTAATTATACGATCGAGACCAACTCAAACCTTCTGATTTCAATAGAATTGAATAAAATGGAAAAGATTTGAAATAAAATTTTTATGACTGAAATGTCTCACGTATATGTATATATATATATATATATATATATATCAATAGCAAATAATTACAAAAAGATCTAAACTTTTTTTATCTAATTATAAACATGGTCATCTAAACCCTAGCTACAGTTCCATGTAAATCGATGTTTGAAAAGCTGAATCGAAGTATCTTTCTCGAAACTATTCCATATCACCAAGACCAATCACTTACCTCTTCTCTCAGCCATGAAATGCACGGTCGAGAGGCCAAGAACTATATTTTCACTACGTGGAAGGAAGTCTCGCGAGGTATCTACACTTTTTTTTTCCACAAATTCAAGATAAGACTTCCACGTTGTGAACTTCTGGCGACTCAATTCATTTCTTTCTTTCTTTGTTGCCTCTTTTTTTATCATGCAGAGTGTGAGAAAAAGTGAATTCTATTTCGCTTTTTATATCGGAATGACTTTATTTCAATTGATAACTAAATGTCTGAAAAGGAGAATTCAATTAATAGTCTTGTTTTTTTATGTTTAATTATATATGATCATAATTTTTTGTATTAATTTTTCATAATTTCAATTTCAAATATAAGAATATGACACATTGATTTTATTTAATTTCTAAAATACTGCACCGGGATAAAAAATAAAATCGTGAATTTTGTGTGAGATAAAAGAATAAAAAAATCTCTATGATTTGCTGTAATTCATTTGTTGTTGATTTTTTTTCACTCTTTGATCTTGTATAGAATATGAATACAAATATTTTATAATTTTGACATAAATGTACTGCATGGAAAATAAATAACATCCAAAGAATTTGTAGCCATGAGAGAGTATTAAAAAAAAAAAATCTGAGCATTGATCTAGCGTATCTGGATGATCCTAAAAAAATGATGCCAACATTATTTGAGCTCATTTAAGCAATCTGATACTGCAATCTCGTTATTTCATGTGGCTTAATAAAATCTCATTTGTTTTTTATTAGGATGTAAATTTTCTCTTGCATTTTATTTTTTTTAAGATAAAAATAAGAGTCTAAACTATTTAATTTTAAATGTTCATAAAAAGATTTTATCCGAATTTCGAACCTGCAATCTCCTGCACGAAGCGCATTGTCTCCATCACTAGACAAAAAAACTAATTCTTCTCTTGCATTTGGTTTGATTATAAAATTAATGACAATAGATCTTTAACTAGATTGAACGGTGGGTCTAACATAGTGGTAATAAATCTTGTCTCTTTATGGCAAGACGTAGGTTCAAATCTCTAAAAAAATATTTGAAAAAAATAAATATCGAGATTAACGGAAGTCCTTATAATAAAAAAAAATCTCTAACTAGCTTAATGCACTCATGCGGACTAACTCTTTGCACAATTGGATTAATTGACTAGTGAGAAAGAGTACAATATATAAGTGTGATTTAAAATTTTCATTTTTTTCATAAAAAAATATGAAACTATGATTGTATTAAAATTATTTATTTTATTTGACACTTTTCTGAGATCACTATTTTTGAAAATAGGTGATCCCTTCAGATGAATATTTTTCAAAAAGAAAAAGAAAATTGAGCAATCAAAAGAAGGAATAAGAATATAAGGCAGAAGTGCTAATTTTTCTTCATCAATTCTATCATCAATAATAACTTCATTCTTCTCTGACAAGTAGCTCTCACATACCTGATAGAACAACAAGAAGCAAGGTTTTGTTATTGACAACTCAAGAATCACATAGATAATTAGGAAATTGAAGCCAAAAAGTTGTATCTAAATTGAAATTAAAAATTATTACAATTCTGCAATTAAATTGAACACCTGTTAGCTAGCTCTCTTGTACGGAATACTTTATATTAAAGTTGTAATTAATTGATAGTATTATTAATTTATTATATACCACACCTATCAGTTATGAATTCTGAAGATAATATTTAAACCCTTTTCATTGCTTGGATCAAAAAAAGAAACTTTATTGTCGCAATAAGTTGTCCTGCAGAAAGCTATTACATTAAATTCGTGATAAATTCTTAAGCCGTAGAGAGAGCATATATAGGCTGTTCACACTATATGTCATATGAAACGATAATATAATACTATTCTTTAGCCTAAGGGCTAAATTCCAAAAAATATAATAATAAAACATTCTTGATCAGGCTTCGTCATTTTCCTAGTAAAAACAAAAAATAAAATAACAATAAATTTTACACTTTTAAAAATAAACCATAATAAGAAAGACATTATACATACACCTTTGCAACCCGTTTTTAAACCATATAATTCACACAATCTTCTCCTTTTTCTTAGAGACTGGGGTAAGGTCACACTTGCATCACACAACACACGCTGTACTACACCAAGGGGCTGTTGTCAAGCAATACAAAGTTACAAACCCCATGACATTTTTTGATACAAAAAGACCTCCCTCCCTGAGCTCTCTCTCTCTCTCTCTTGTTCACACTCTCACATATATATACGCACTCAGAACGAAGACAAGAGACATCTTCTCCATTTTCTAAGGACAAAAATCAAAATCCAAGAAACCCTAGAAAAGATCAAATACAATCTCGTATCCTAGATAATAATAATATATATATATATACACACACACACAACAAACATTGTAGCAAAGAAAAGATGGCAGAAGAGAGGCAGAGAGGAAATGGAGAAGGTGGCAGCAGCACGGCAGCACGACGACGTGGTCTCGGCCGCGGTCGTGTAAGCACGGGAGAAGCATCAGCATCCAGGCGACGATCTTCTGTGACCGTCTGGCCTGAGCATTTTGTGGAATCAGTCGCTGCTCGAGTTGCTATTGATGCGGCTCTATCCGAGGGAAGGCTCGCTGCTGGCCCGGCCATTGCCCATTTCTTCCAGGTCTCTCTTTTTCTCTTAACATGTTATATATATCCGGTTTCTATTTAATTTTGTACTTTAATTAGTTTGTAGTGGTTGTTATATTATTAGCACAATTAAACATACTGTTTCTGAACTGTTTGGTCCGGCCGTTAAGGGGAAAAAGTGTAGAAAGTGATGAAAAGGATTGATATTGTTTGACATGTTGCTTTTTTGATATTATTGTTGCATTGATTGTGGTTTGGGGACATTTGCATCTTCCATAGAAATAGGAATCAGGTTGTGTAGGCAAAATGGGGGGATATACCCCATTACCCATTATAGGAGAAACATAGAGCAGCACAAGAGAAAGGAAGTGTGCCTTTTATGGATAGACATCAAAATTTAGTGTGCTCTCTGTCTGTCTTGTCTTCTTCTAATAATTTCCCTCTTTTCTTGTTTTTTTTTCTTTTATGCTCTGTTTCTCTCTCTCTCTCTCTCTCTATTCCAAGTAAGAGGAGGCAGAAGCTACACTTAGGCCCCTCTTAAAGTAGCTTCCTGTCTGAGCTTTTATCTTCCCTCCTCTCGACAGTACTCTTTCCGTGTATGCATTCAAATTTAGAAATTAAAAGAAGCCTTGCTTCTGCTTTGATTCCTTCACCATGGTCTAGTGACTCTATCCTCTGTAGGCATTGTAAGAGGAAGCACTAAAAGCATGACGCTATCGTTACTATTCCCTCTCTCGCTCACCAAAATGTGAAGATGCGATTTATTTATTGCTATTATATATATATAATATATATAATAAAATTAGCATGTTAGAGAGTTTTTCAATAATTTTAATTTAAAAATCTATTATATTAATTTTAAATAAAAATTTAAATTACTTAAATAAGTTTTCATATAAAAATCGATTTTAATGTCTAATATATTGAATAATTTAATTTTTTTATTTAAAATTAATTTAATAAATTTGTAAGTTAAAGAGAGCTTGTACTTCAAACAATACGTCAGCTTTACTCATAATATATATATATATATATATGATTATATTATTTTCTGGAGAGCGGAGAGGAGGCACAGAGGAGCTTGATGGACGTGACATACTTTCTAGTGCGCCTTTCATGTTATCAATTGTTGAACCTCCCTCAGTTTGTACACTGATCTCTGTTTCTGCCACGCCACTGTACTGCATCTGCATGGCCCCACACAGAGGTGTCAGTCTTCGTGTCCCCACACAGAGATACCAGAGCCAGAGGCCTCAGTAGTCGTGGTGACGCAGTTCGGCTTTTTTGACTTCTCATCCGTCGTCCGATCTCCATCCCATTCCCCCGTGCCATCTCAGTCCTTGGTTTTTCAATTTTCATTCTTCGGTCTTAGTTCTTTTTTGTTCTCTTTTGCCTCTTCCCCATTCATTTATTCTCAACTCCCAACGGACAAAACCCCACGAAAATGCAAAAAGGTTTCACAGAGAAGGAAAAACGATTGGCGCTCTTAATTACTGGATTCTGGTTTCGGTGCAGTCCGGTCCGGTCAGATCAGACCCGCTGGACATATTAATACCATGTCAAAGCATGCATATCCGAGCTCTCTCTCTCTAATCTCCATCTCTGCTGCTACAAGTACCTTGCCTCTCTGACATCCGACCCCACGTTAGCTGCCATTACTGTTATTTATAAACTTAATGTTGATAAAGTTGAGAAAGAATTAAGACATAACTTAATTAATTAACCTCGGTAACGAAACCATTGCCGTTGGTTTAATTACTATTTCGATGATGATAGACATACATAATCCATTGGTTAAATGGGTGTGGTTAGTAACATCAAGAGTTGTTTCTAAGTAAATTAATTAATTGATTAATTAATAAATAAGTATATATAAAACAGAGAGCTTCTTGGAAATGAAAGTGCCAGAAAAGAAACAATAAAAGCAGTGCTTTTTGTGCATGGGGCGGGGCGGGATAATGCTCTCTCCTCTGTCTCAGTCTCTCTCTCTCTCTCTCTCTCTCTCTCTCCTGCCAGAGTGCCAGTGAGCACCTCACCTCACCTCACCTTTCTTTGCTTTTTTTCTTTCTCTGTGAACTGTGATGTGATTCGATTGCTGTTTTTATTTTTGTTTATCAATCTCCAGGCGCGACCGGTGTCACCGATCCAGGAGGGGTGTGAGCCCTCTTTTCCCCAAAAATTAAAAAAACACCAAGACATTCCAAAACCAAACCAACCCCCTCTCGCTCCTCTTTTTCGTTTAAACTATTCAAACCAGGTCTCTTTTTTTCCTTTTCCATCTTTCTTTAAAGAAGCTCTCTTATAAGCGGAAGAGATGTAAACTGCACATGCTGGTGCCAGATACAGATAACATTTCCCTTTCCAAGCACCTTGCTTTGTTTAAAACTTTGAAGCCTAGTTAACCCCGCTATAGTTTATATATTTTTCTATTATATATGCTGATCAATCTTTTGTTCTCTCTGAAAAGTTTTTAAGTATATTATTGTGGTCCATTCAATAATCAATGGGAATGCTGGATTGTACGGCGTAAACTGTACGTACATCTCCAAGTCGTGCCTATATCTATATGAGAGGAGAGCATCTAGTTTGAACCCTTATATTATCGCTCGCTCTGTTGTACTTCAGTGTGTGCTTTACACAAGTACATTGTTGTGTTTAGCGCGATGGAGGCATTAAAAGTACGTGTTGGATAGGCACCAGGATTGAGATCGATGTCAATCAAATCAAATCTAACCTATCCTAATCTAATCACATATATCTAGCTCGTCGTCTGTCTGTTTGTTTGTTAATAGTTTTGTTCTAATCAAGTGCTACGATGCACGAATGACTAGTTAACCACGTGATCCGAATGGACAATGGAGTCATGAAAGCTTAATACGAGTATTGGAATTGCAAATGTTTCGTTTTTGTTCGCGCTTCTTTTCCACCATTTTTGTCGTTGAAGGTGACTTGTTTTATCTCCCGACCAAACAGTCGCCATCTTGTTTTATCTATTCTGATTGGATTTATTATTTTTCTCTATTTCCTTAATTTTATTCGATATATCTTTGTCAAACCCTAAATAGAGTTGAGGGGCACTTAGTAGTAAATTAGATGCAGTCATGACATTTTTCTATAAATATGAAATGAATTATAGGATTAGAGTATAACATTTTCTTTGTTATTTTTAAGAGCTTAAGGTTCATGACGGGAGAGCCCTGATTTTGATATGTTTTCAAGTTGAATTTCGAGTATAGTATATAGTTTTCCATGTGAAGGCATTATTTTAATCATTGTTATAGAGTTTGGATTCAAATTTTAAATATTCATAAGAGATCTCTAGCTAAATGAATTTTAAATATACAATCTCATATATGAAATTTAATTATTTGATCAAAGATTGATTTTCAAATAAATTATGATAATTAAACTTTAATTAAATAGTAGATTGAGTCGTCGTCTGATGAGGAACAAAAGCATAACTATCTAATTTGAGTTGGATGATATTTAGATTTGACTAGAATTTTGGATGAATTTTATACAAATGAAGAGCCGAACGACCGTTTTTATCATGTTTAGATTAGAACCATTGATGGATTTCGTACAAATGTAGAGCTGAACCGCATTTTTTTGTTGTTTGTAATTATTGTATGACCTCTTCTGGGTCTATTTGGAGACTTAAAATCATGGTGATAAGGTATATATGTTTGGTATAATTTTAGACAAAATTTTAGATTCTTGTTCTTGGTTATGGAATTTTGTTAAATTGAGGGTCTAAGACTAAACAATTAGTTGGTTGAATTGGCAAAAAATATGGTACATGCATGATACTGATGTGGTATATGCATATGGTGATCTGTTGGTAAACAAGCAATATTTTAAGAACCATTATTTGATGTCACTGCAAACATGACACAATTATAACATGCGATTTGATACGTCACTAAACTGTTTTGATTGTGAGTTATAGTTGTAATTATAGCAGCATATTAGATCCTAATCCAAATTGAGACATCATTTTATATTTTACATCAAGTACTAACAATATTTGAACTAAATAAGAATCAGGCAATTAAATTTGTAGTATGGCTATCTAAATTATATTTAATAACATTTGAAAAAATATGTAAAGAAAATTGTGAGATTATGAACTTCAAATGTAGAATTTGTCTAAATATAAGTTTACAATCTAATAATCCAAACATTTGCACTATGATCGACTAGAATTGTGTTGTTTTTAGTTTAATAGAAATTTATAGACCTGATTTGCAATTAAATTATTTTTGATTGAAACCAATCTTGACAGAAAAAGATGAATTTAGCATGAAATATATGAAAACTATTCACAATTGTGGCATTATTTATCACCATTGTCACTAAAAGTTAATTAGATTCATTAGACAGTAATATACTAAACAATATTACATAGAAAAGTGGCAAGTGAATGGGAGCATAGAGGAGAAGAGAAGAGAAGGCATACCTGGTTAGCGCTGTTTGACGCCACCACATTCTTTACTTGCTTCCATCTCTCATGATGATAATTCGAGGGAAGGATTAGTGGGTTAAACAAAATTTTCAAAAAATAAGAGTCATAGTTTACACTTTGTATTATTTGAATTTGAAATGAAGCCTGCTATGTAATTCGAAAACAAATTGAAATCTAGTACCTGAAGTCGTATAAATAAAATTGGGCAATTAAAATTAAATAAAGGATAAAATTGAGTTATCTTGTGTACAATTAGACTTTTGACTTTATATTTCCATTATAATTTATGGGATTAGGAGAATCAGTTTTTGGTTTAGTAGTAAAATTTTTTTTTTTTTGTGAAAAATCGTAATTTCAAAATCATAATAATAGATAATTTATAGATATTTAAAGTTGAATAATTTTATTACATATTTATTGATCTAAAAGAAAGTTTCCCTTCAGGTTAGATGGAAAATGGAAATAGGATTTCTATTCCTTGCTACATAGAAAGGAAAAAAGAGTAGTGGTAGATTACCCTGCATTGTGTTCCACTTTTGGGTGAATGGCCCATATCTGGATGGATCTTGTCTGTAGGATATTCTTCAAAAGGTTTCATTCTTTACAACCTCTCCCACTATCTGATTTTTGTAGGCTTGCATGTTCCATTTCTCAACAATCTCTCTCTCTCTCTCTCTCTCTCTCTCTCTCTCTCTCTCTCTCTGTCTCAAAAATGTCACAAACATAATTTTGAAAAATAGTATTAATTAGTGGAAATTACCACACATTTAGTGAAGTTCCCATTTTTGTATTTTTGCTTAATAATGTGCTGCAATTCAATAATTATATGCCTGAGAATATTTTTGTTGATTTGTATAACTCTTGATTACTTATAATTAATTAACTGTATTATAATTTTTTGTAAAATAGAGAAGTGTCAAATTCTGTACACCTATTTATGCAGTTGGATATTTAAGTTTATTATAACTGATAATCTCTATATTCTACTACATAATCAGAGACTTGTGATAAAAACACCATATAATGACATAGTCCACTGAATTTAATGGGAAGGGAAACTAATTTTTTTTTTTGAAATAAGGGGTCCAGTTAGCTCCGACATTTATTCTTTTTCAAATGTCTTTTGTGGAATTTAAACCTGCGAAATGTGAGACATATTATTATTTTACTAGACCTGCGGTCCGAAGTGAAACTAAATTAAAGCTTCAAAATAAACAATCTTTATTCTTACTAGGTTAAATGTGTGTTGCACCACACAATTTACGCTTTTGCAGTGTTTATTGACATATCTTTCTAGTACTGTACAAAAAGAGGGATATATGGAAAGAAAGATGTATGTACCACTTACAATTTGGGAGGGAGCGCATGTACCAAAGACCTGACTCCCCATGTACTCACGGGGGGCCTGCTATGAACATACTATGCATCACATATTCACATATATATATATATAACTCATATAGTATGTATGTCCAAATTCAACTGTTTAATTCATCATCTCAGAGCACTGTCTTTTGTTGTTTTGACTTTATGAATCCTTCCACTTCTTTTATTTATTCTGTACTGTGCAGCTCTACTCTAGTTAGGATATATAAGAGACTATATATAGACCTACTTACAAAGGATGGCAAAGTCCAGGACAGTGCACATTGATTTTTCTTGGAGGTAGTTTGGCTTTTATTTACAACAGCAAAATAGCATCCTATTTCATTTTCAGCTGGAAAATAATTGCTAGACACGGTTTAGAAAGTACATAGCATTGGGACAAAATAATGGGCATTGCTAATGCAGGTTAATTGTGGATTAGTAATAGTGGCAGTTATTATTATTTTATATTATTTTGTTATTGTTGTTGTTATCATCATTATGATAATATTATAATAAAAATTATTGTAATATAATACTAATAGAGTAATAATAATTATTATTTTTACAATATTAGTATTATAATTATTATTAATATTAGATTTGCTCCTATACTCTACATTTGTGAAGAAAATTCTAAAATTATTTTTGACCATCCAATAAATTAAAGATAATATTGAAAAACCAAAATAATGAGTTATACTTATTTCGTAAGAAGTCTTACACATAGAATGGTAGAAGGGAATGTTTCTTGCTTAATCATTCTTGATTCTTTTCAAATTAATATTGGTGTACTAGAGACTCACCCTATTAATTTTGTCATTTATTACTACCATTAGTATATATTACTATTATTGTCATTTATATGATGATGATGATGATCATCATCATCATCATCATCATTATTGCATTAATTATTACATAAATAAACATGAGTTTAGCTAATGTGTTTCTATAAGCATTTCGGTCTGAAACGCTTACAAGTCAAATTTCAAAATCCCATGTCCCAAATATTAATTTAAGTAGCTTAATAAATTTTTCATATCAAAATCTTGTAAACTATCAAAATTTATCATTTTTAGAATTTTTGAACTATTTTTAATGATTTTTGAAATATACCAATATTTGAAGGTCAAAAAAGGTTATTTTTAAAAATCATTAAAAATAGTAAATAAATTCTAAAAGTGATAAATTTTAGTATTCTATGAGATTTTGATATGAATAATTTATTGAGTTACTTAAATGATTGTTTCGAAAGTTTGCATTGCTTACTCTTTTGAAAATGGGCAAATGCTTTTCCTTCCAAAGAGTATTACTATTCCCTCTGGTGTACAACTTCACATTAATTTCACAATCTTTTTTTTCTATATCTTTTTTTTCCTCTGAATGGCTGGGTTGAATTTATCTTTACAAGGAGAATTTCTTAGCCCTTCAACACTTTTCTGTAACATTCAACTGAAAGTGTTTGTATCTCTTTTATCAAGCCTTTCTTCGGGAGTCATTGATGAAAAGTAGTTGTATGTTTTTTCCTCTTAAAGAACTGGAGCACCAAACCATATTTGTTCTCTACAAAATTTTGACTGTTCATGCTCATAATTTCTCTCTTTTTTTCAAGCCTTTCTTGAGGGATCATTGACGAAAAGTAAAAGTGTGTTTTCCTCTTTAGGTCCAGCATCTTATTTTTTCTTTTTTTTTTGTTTCGGTATTTAGGTTCAGTATCTAACAAGCATTTATTGCTTACGTTTGATAACATTTATTTAAATATATGAACTCTCACTGAAGTATACTATTTAAACATGACCTGTGTACATGTGTTCCATGTCCTTTCCTGCTCCTCAGCCCATTGCTCCTGCATATAATGTTTAAATATTTAATTCTTCCCTAGTTCTGTGCATAGGGAAGGCAAAATATGAAAACAGTTATTACTGTGGTGATAACAGTTGACAGTAAAAGCTCTTAAATGACTGCTCTGTCCTGTTATATATTCCAAAACTTCCTCACAGTATTATTGATCAGATTTGCTCTTTAAATTTTCACTGGATCTCTGTTTTTTTCCTCATTAATGCAATGATTCAATACAAACATGCTTAATATCTGCTGTCCACAAGTTCTCTGTCAGATTTAATATACACTTGAGCTATTAATAATATAGTTGTCTATTTATTGAAGATCTGCCGTGTTAGTAATAGACTTGTTTTGAGGTCATATTGTTTCTCCAACCAGAATGGTGTATAAAGAAATAAAGTATTGGATGGACTTAGAAGTGGTCATGAGTTGAGAGATTGAGATTGAATAATTCATTAATTGGTGGTTGTGTATGGAGAGGTCCAGTTGGGTGCTGCGAGCTGGTAAGAAAATTTGCATTGATGATTTCTTAGGATATCTGAGCAAAAGGTTCTTGTTACTGTTGGAAATTTTCATCTCTAAATCTAAAATTTGATCAAGAAAAATTAATCAGTAAAATTACATTAGATAGAACGGAATTATTGGGAATTTGGAATTGCATTTAGTGGACTTAAGGCGAGTTTCCGTCTTTAGGCACAATAATAATAGGATGAGAAAAGTATCAAATTATGTTGATGCAACCTTCTTCAACAATAATAGCAAAATATTTATTTTATCTACCTACTATTTCAGAAAAGTATTGTTTGTGGGAAAATTAGAAAGTACATTGAATATGGTGGAGGCGCAAAGATATAGCCACATTTCTTTTTATTTTACACACATCTTCTGGTGACCATGTATTATATTTACAAGTGAAAATACTAACAAGCTAAGGAGGCCATTCTTCATGTATTTTAATGCTGTCATTAAATAAATAATTAATATAAAAAGAAATGTTGTACTACTGTTATGATTGATAGATAACGGAAAAAAACAATTTAATTCTATTTATAACTACTGACCATGAATTACTTAATTAATATTAGCATTTATAATAATAATTTTGATACATTTATTTCTTAAAAATATTATAAATTAATTTTGAGTTTTTAATAAAATAATTTCTAACAGTTACTCTGTTATTACTTTCTTTATATTTTAAATAAACATTGCTAAGTGAAATACTGAGACAAGTAAATTTTCAATGTATGCAACAGGTATGCTCCACATGGCATAACATATCTCAGTCTGAGATGCTGTGGCAAGATCTAACTAACCAGGTGTGGTCTCATCATCACCGGCAACTCCCAAGTTGGCATGCAGAGTTCATACAACTCCATCGCACTGCACGGAACTTCCGTGTGCGCCGCTCTGCCCATTCCCACCTCCTTGCCCCAACCTGTCCTGCCCGATCCTGCTGCTGCCTTTCTATCTCTGACACCTACATTGCTGCCGGTTTTCTTGATGGAAATGTCTGTGTTTTCACCATCCCTGGTGGAGAACCTATTGCAAACTTCAGCAGTCATCCCAGCCGAGATCGTCTCGGTCGCTTCTCCCAGTGCATCTCGGGCCTAGCTTTCTTGTCTAACCCAACTCGCATTGTGTTTGCCTACAGAGATGGGGATGTCCATGTTGCACCTTTGAATGATGGACCATTAGGGACTCCATACCGGGCCCATGCCGGGGATGTGGTCGTGGATGGGCCCCTGCTTGATTTTGCTGGCAACAACCAGTGGTGGATTGGGCTCTTTGCTGGTGCCCCTGGGAGATCTTGGCATGTCTGGGATGCCACCACTGAGCAGCTAATTTATGTTGGTGGATCCTTGACAGATGCAGGAGCGCTCATGGGGTGGTACATGTTAACAGATTTTGGCGCACCAGTAGTGGGTCGGATCAGGCTGGCAGGATCTGACATGGCAGTAGGTTGCTCCAGTTCAAGGATCCAGGTCATGGATTTGGAGAACCCAGGGTTCGTCATAAATGAGTTGGCACTACAACAAGGTGAACTAACCGTCGACTCTGTGGATGCCACAAGTGAAGGTAAGATAGTTTATGTGGACATGAATGGTCTTGCCAAGGTCTGTCAGATTCCGTTGCTGGATGAGGTTTGTAGGTTTGATGCACTTAGGAGAGATATGCAAGGTCAGCATCAGAGGGAAGCGGCACGAGTTGTTGCATGCATGAATTGGGGCTATGTTATCTGTTTCTCAGGTTGGGCTGGGGCATGGGATGCACTGACAGGAGAGTTCTTGTACCGTTTCAGGGAGAGGATTGGAAATGTTGTGGCGGCTGTTGCGAATAATCGGTTTGTAGTGGCATGGTCTGCTGACTCAGGTCTGCACTTGTGGG
Organism: x Bolboschoenoplectus mariqueter; assembly: GCA_037678475.1. Lineage (NCBI taxonomy): Eukaryota > Viridiplantae > Streptophyta > Magnoliopsida > Poales > Cyperaceae > x Bolboschoenoplectus > x Bolboschoenoplectus mariqueter. The sequence continues at coordinate 433,130 of CM075242.1, read as the reverse complement.
ATTTTGGTGCGATGTAATTAGGAATTATTTAGTTTAACTAAGAAGGTATAGGAATAGCTCTCGTATTTAATTAGAAGACATGGAAGCAAACAGAGTCCAACCTTCAAATTTGAGATTAATTTGTGAAGAAAGAGAGGACCCAATTGCCATTTCTGTTGACAAAATTGTTTGTGCATGGATCTGGGTGTGGGAGAGGAAGGGAGATTAATTGATGTTTATTCTGCTTTGACAGCCTTGTACTGGGCATGATGTATATTAGCTAGTATCATTAATCATTATTATTAGTCACTATTGTAAAAGATGTTATCATACTTCATACAAGAGGTTAACATCTTGCAGCTTGTAGGCCTATTCGTGGGATTGATGTAGTCATTTATTGAATAATATTATCACAAAAATTAGAGTATTTCCAATCATAGGGCAAGACAAGAGGGGAGATAAAATTGAAGATGAAAATTTAAACTCCAGCAAAAGTGTTTTGTTAATATTCTTAGCAAAAGTCTTATATTCCAGAACAAATTTAGAGGATTGCTAGAATATGAGTTTGATTTTTTGACCATTTTGATAACGAATTGAGGGGGGATTACTTCATAATGATTATTTTGATGATTTTGATAATGAATTTTTAAAAAAATCTAAAATAAATTTTTAAAAATAAAAAAGTTTATAGAGATATTTTTGAACTTATAGATTAATTGTATTTCAAATATCATCTAATTAATGTGTATTTTGATATTTCATAATAGACCACCAAAATTACATAATATTTATAATATTCTATATTTAACGATATTTGATGAAATTTGGAATGAGCTTAAATTACATAAAATTTGAAATCAATCTATGAGTTTAATAATATATCAATAAACCTTTTTAATTTTAAGAATTTATGTTAAATTTTTTGAAAAAAAACTCATTATCAAAATAGTCAAAATAACCATTGTCAACTGATCCCTCCTCTTAGATTTTAGATAAACTTTCCTAACCACTAGGATTATTCATCAGATTTCATTCTGAAAAAATAACTATTCAATAAACAAATATTTAAATATTCAATAAACCCTAAACCCTAAACTATTCAATAAACAAATATTTAAATATTTAAAATGAGAAAATCCTTTTTGTAAAGAAATTATATGAAAAAATTTGAACACAAATATTTTTCTTAAAATGTTACGAACGTGTATAATATTGAACAATACGATTATTTACATGGTAATTTATATAGAAGAATAAAAAAGAGTTGTAACATTTTAAAATCTAAATTATAAATATTACACTCAAAATAATTAAAAAATAATATACTTAACGATAACGAATATAAATGATGGTGTGGCATAACTAAAAAACTTAAAAATTTAATCTTTTTACATATTATAAATTATGAATTTAGAGGAAAATCAAATGCAAGGATTAATATATAGGGAGAATTGGAATCTTCTTGTTGGATCAAAATGATTTTCTGATGAGCCATCTTGTGGAGCAATCTTGTATCCATTGGCAACAATAGGAATTTGTAGAGGAATATTGTAAGAAAGTAATGTTGCTTATCTATATAAATGGGCCATGTTTGGGCTGTAGGAGGGGGATGATAGAATGCGCCAATTATATAGCTGCTGAGTTACAAAAGGATATCATATTGGGTATATATTTTATTTCCTGTTAAATTTCTCTTTTATTTTTTTTGGAAGGGAGCGGATATACAGATACGGTTGTTGATGCCATCATCGATACGGATTTAATTATACATATTAAATAAGTTATTATGTATATTAATGACTTTATTATGCAACTCATTTTATATAGTATTGTTATTATATAAATTAAATGAATTATTATGTATGTTAATAACTTTATTATGCAAACTCATTTTATATAGTATTGTTATTATATAACTTAAATGAATTATTATGTATGTTAATAACTTTATTATGCAAACTCATTTTATACAGTATTATCATTATGCAACTTAAATGAGTTATTATGCATATTGATGGTATTTAAGTTAAATAGTATAAATATTGTACATAATAAAGCCATTAACATGCATAATAACTCATTTAATGTATATAATAAAGCCTGTATCGATGACGGTATCAATAATGGTATCTTCATAACATTTTTCTTTTTGGAAATATATGGTGAACAAGGTCAATCGGTTTTTATTGAAATTAAATTAAAAAATACGAGTTTAAATGGGCTCTCTTATGAATAACTAAACTAACTTGTGTACTTTTTGGATTTCAATTTTTTTTGGCAGTTCTCTACTTATAACGCAAGAATAAGGCATTTAATTAACTGCAATTTGGAATGATTTTGTTGATAATTTAACGTTCTTTTTCATGGATTCGTTCTATTGAAATTCTATTATGAATCAAAAATTTTAATGATAAATGAATCACAATTATTAATTTCAATTCGATCTCTTTATTTTCACAGTAAATTTTTAATTCCAAAATAAATTTAAAATACAAATTCTGTAGATATATCTTTAGATTTATAAATAGATTATGTTTCACCTTTTAAATTTCATATAATTTAAAAGTCCTTTGATTAATTGATAATTTAAATGACTTTGATATTTATTAAAGGCTATTCAAACTAAACTGTTCAGATTTCATTCAATTTTAATAATTTTTGTTTGAATATCAAATTATATTTCAATTTTATAAAATTTAAAATAAATAATTTATATATTTAAAATATAAAAGAATAATATTTGTACATTTTTAAAAATTTTAAAATTTTTCTGAACTTATTTAAAAGTTTTATTGTCAAAATTATCAAAATAACATGGTCAACTGATCCATCCTCATATTGAAATAGGTTTGCTCTATTTGGTACGATACTTGAGGAAAGTTGTTTGAAAGTTGAAACTATACATTGGATCAAAATTGCTAGTGACAAGTAAGAAAAATGTAGCTGACAGGAGTTGCAAACCCAAAATGTAGTAACCATGACAAAAACACAGTTTGTCAAGGAAAAAACAAAGGGAATTAAAATAAGACCACGCCAAGACCCCAGCCACACAATACACTTTAACATCTCTTGTCCATAATTACACCTTGATCAGCTTAAATAATACTACAAAAGTCACCGTTGGTACCATATCACTAACAAAAAGGCAAAAGATAGAACAGAAAAGAAGGCAAACAAAGGAAGAAAAATAAAAGAAAAAGATTTAGATCAGGCTGCCAACAGGAAGTAAAAAGGATCAACGAGGAATTAATCTAGATGGAGCCCATGTCATATATCAATCATGCACATTTAATTTTATATCATACGTCTAAGAGTAATTCATAAGTGAAGGCTGGTATCGATGTCGGCTTCTTCAGATGCGAGCGAGAGCGAGCTGGCCGGTTGAAGGCCGATGGAGATCGATTCGTTGTTCTCCATGAGACAAAGGAATTTGGTCTCGAAGAGCGGCCGGGAAGGACGGAGAAGGTCCGGGTGGAAGAACCACCTCGGTTTCTCTGAAGTACTAAGAACTAAGACTGAGGTGCCTGGCCACAAGGTTGCATTGTTGATGGCTAAAGGACCTACACCACACCTTCCCTCTCTCATCTCCTTCATCCTCTCCAACTCCCTGAACCTCTCTTGCAACAATGCTATGGATGACAACATGTTTTGTTTTGTTTTGTTTCCTTTTCTTTGCTTTTTTTTTTTTTGTTATTGCAGTTGCACTATATGTAGCTAGCATGGTAAAGGAAAGGGGGTATTGTTTGTGTATTTATAAGGAGGTATAACATGCCTGCCCTGTTGCATCAATTTGTCTTTCACTGTCGGGAGAGATAATGCTGATGATGATTCTCATTTTTAAATTAATTTCTGATGTATCTAGAAAGACATACCCAATGTGACAGGAGATTAGAGGTCCAGCAGGCTTGAGAAGCGCGCGCCCACACACACACACACACACACTCACACACACACTCACACACTCACGCACAGTCTAAGAAAAGAAGAGCATGGTATGGGGGTGGTGGGTTCAAGGAATATGGTCCATGGATGGCAGTGCTTGGTGTGTAGCGTTTAGAGGGAATCATAGGTTGGATGATTGTTTTGTCTGCTTTCGCTTGCCAGTGTCTGTGTGTGTGATTATTACTGGTATTCTCATTGACGCTGGTGGATATGGGGTTTCTCACTTTCTATTCCTGCCTTTTATAGAATATATATAGTACTTGTATATTATCTATATGGTGCTCGATCTCTGCTTTGCTCTACACGGGGAAGCGAGCTGGAATGGTTTAATCAGGATAAAAAATTCATGTCTGGAAGAAAGGGAATTATTCCCCAGTTTTGTGATGTCTTTTCATTAACACGAGTAATAATAAATACGAATAAATAATAACAAATAAATAAATTATTCCCCAATTTAATATGGTCTGTGCGTTAGAGAAATTATTTAATCTAATTAATTAAATTTTGAATTATTTATTGTTGAAAATATGTCTCATAGATGGTTTCATCGATTATTCAATTGCTCAAATTAATTTCAATTATGATTATCAATCTGTTTCAAGTTGCAAAATTAGAATACTTGTGCAATAAATAAATATAGATGTAATTCTAATGTACATCTAATTTTTATAATATATTATTGCATATATCATAAAATATCTTAAGTTAAAAAAGTAGATACTTGTGGATGATGGGTCTTAAATTATTTAGATTTGACATATATCATATTTGATTCGATTTAAAATTTGATTGGTTATATATCTAGAATTATTAAAATGTCACCATTAAAATTTTAAAGTATTTTGATGGGAGGTTAGTTGACAATTAAATCAGTATAAATTTTGACAAACATAATTTTCGTGAAAAAAAAGAATATATCTATAGTTCAGTACTGATATATTCTTTTGTAAAAACGAATTATAGAAAATACAAGGACAATTAATGATCAGTTCAGTACTGATAAATAATTTTTAAAAAACGGATTATAGAAAATGCAAGGACAGTTAATGATCAGTTCACTACTGATACATAACTTTTAAAGAACAGATTAGAGAAAACGCAAGGACAAATAATGATGAGTTCCTACTGGTACAAATATATATGCATATTTAACGACATGGCGAGGTGAGAATGTCTCTGACATGGAATTTTGTCACGGAGCAGATGGAGGAAAGCGGCATGCGGCGTTTGCAGGGAATTAGGAGGTCTTTTTCTTCCTCAGTGGATTGCAAAAGTGACATCGCCTTTATTCCCTTTTCTAATTTCCTCTCCTTGTCTCCCAGTCACACATTTTTCACATCTCTACAGCTTCACCAGCTTTCTTTGGTACGACATGTCCGATCCCCATCATGAATCTGTCAAAAATTAAACTATTAAAAAACAGATTGCAAATAAAAGAAAAATTCAGCAACAAGCTCTCTTTTATTAATCTCTTATTAACTCTTTTTCTCTCTCTTTCAGAATTTTTAATCAACTTTCATGTTGTTACTAAATACAATTACAAATGCTCATTATATAGCCTAACATATTTAAAACTACCTATCTAAATTTAGAACTTTTGACTCCCTAAATTAACCAGCAGCTCTGCTATTTTTAGCTACTGTTACAAATAAAATGCTAAATATAATCCTCACTAACATTAAATAACTACACACTTATATTTCTACTACAATAAAACTAATTATAGCAGAAACTAATATTACACGTCTAAAAACACATCCTAATATAATTTTGAATTAACCTTCAATAGATTGTGTTTCAACAGAATCATCATCATGGCTTCCCGTTTAATTCCCATTTACCATTTACCACACCAACCAAGTCGTCTACGTACAACTATCATCGTATTGAGACGCATGCATGCATGCATATATGTACGTATATATAGATATATTTCGTTAATTTGGAACGAATTTAGACTGAGAAGAATAAAGAATTGGTCTGAGCATGCATGCCTCTCTCTGTATATATCGCAGTTGTACTTCGAATTGCAGTTTAAGTTTAGTTCTTACTAATTTATACATAGTTATTCTATTCTTTTAGTATGATAAGAGGGAATGTGAGCATTTCCAGATGAGCTCCTCTCCTTTGTTTGTTCTGTTTTTCTTCTTTCTTGTACTATTTAAATATATATTTTAAGGAAGGTAATCAATGTAACTGCTAGTGCGTGTCATACCTGTTAACCTGTGTGTACTCCCAATTAAGTGGAGAGACATTTCGCAACACGCCAACTATATATGTACTATCAGATTTCATATATATATATTTTTTAATAAAGTAACACGAAACAAGTAATCGACCTTTTATATGTAGCAAAACGTGCCTCATTGCAGGAATCTAAATACTTGTATAAAAGAAAACAATGTTGATAAGATTTTTTAAGTTCTGTCTGGCGACAGGTACGAGAGTATAAGGCAAAAGAGAAAATTCAGAAGCTTGAAATCTTCGTCGATTTCGTTCTATTTTTTTGGTTCGTGTTGGAAAAGTTAAAAAAAAAAATAGAGAACAATTTTACCTTGAAAATGCAACCAATAGAGTCGGACCAATTGTCTATTTTTTTCAAAATAACTATATGTTTGTTTTAATTATCTAAGTTTTTGAGAGAAAATTTAATAATCAATTAGGGCAATGTGACTAATAAGAAAATAGTAGCGTAGAAGATTAAAAAAGAAAAAGAAAAGGAGAAATCAAAGTCCCAACCTAACCTACTGTATTAATAATATTTGATTTTGATACATTTATACTTTACAAACACGACACGTGTGCTTGTACATGTCGTCACAAGGACCATGTAGGGATTTGGCCAACACAACACATCAGGATCATGTGTCAAACACGCAAATGAAACGTGTAAAATGTAGATCCAAACATAAAGTGGTATGTGTAGACATGTCGGAAAAAATGATGAATAGTAAAGTTGAAATTATTATATCGATTATTTGCGTAAGTTGTAGTAAGTTTTTATATAAATTATTTTTTTACAATTATTTTGTAAGTAGTAACGGTTATTTTTAAATTGGATTATGATGAAAAAAAAATGATGAATAGTAAAGTTAAAATTGTTATATTGATTATTTGCATAAGTTATAATGGGTTTTTATACAAGTTGTTATCTAACAGTTATTTTGTGAATAGTAACTGCTATTGTTAAATTGGGCTATGATGAAAAAAATGATGATGATGAATAGTAAAGTTAAAATTTCTATATTGATTATTTGCGCAAGTTATAGTAGATTTTTATACAAGTTGTTCTCTACAATTATTTCTGAAATTTTCCAATTTCATTGATCTTTTTTATTTTTTGTGACTGTTGCAACATTTTGAAAAATTATATTTTCAATTTCGTAACATTCTTTTAATTTCTTTTCTCAACTTTTCGATTTTTCTCAAATTTTCAGATTTTTATGACTTCCAATATTTAAATTTTGAAGGAAAAAAAAAACATGTCCCAACACGTGGTCATACATGGATTGTGTTTTGCACTCACATAAAAAAAAATGACATGTTTAACTAATTTGTTTTTTTGTCGAACAATTCATTTATAACTGTTCCATCAGATCAATATTTTATAATCAAATTATTCTTCTATTGTCTTCTTGCATGCTATCAAAACAAAATAAATAGATCTAATCAGCAGTTCAAGAGGTACATTGTTGTTTTGGTTTCTTTTAAAAGTCTTAATTTAAACTTATGTAATTCAATATGATGAGAAATTTTATTTGCCTTTACATTAAATAAAAAAAAAGTCATACAATCTATTCTAATATTGTGCGGTAAATATTTTTCGACGATGCTAAATTCTATCTCAAATCCTTTTTTTTTGTGTCACCGAACTTTTATTTATCCATTTTGAGTAACTAAACGTTGATAATTGTCCAAATTTGGATATCCCATTAGTTTTTTTATCCAAAAATTAACAAAGTGACCAAACTTGAACAAACATCAAATCCAGTAATTGAAAACTGATAAATAAAAATTGAGCGAACGAAAACATTTTTGAAGTAAAATTTAGTGAACTTCAAAAAAAAATGTATCCAATATTTTGCTATTGAATTAGATCTCTAAGAAAAAAGACACAGGGGTTTAGAACTAAGCTGAAGGACAGATATTATGACTTCTTTGCTTCCCAGTACGACGAAAATGGCAGAATACAACGTGTTTTTTTTTTTTTGGCAATAGATAGAACACAATTTTTGGATCCAAAATGATATATGCGCCATGCAGCATCCAACTCAGAAACCCCCCCCCCCCCCCCCCCCCCCGAACTGAAACTCTATTTCAAGTACTGTAATTAGAACTTAATTTTAAAGTTTCAAACAGTGTAATATTCAAATTTACATGCAGGCTACAAAGTGGCACGTCATATCAACCATTTTTACGAACGCTTTAGAGTTTAGATCGAACAATTTTGAACCCCTGAAAAATCCAATAGGAGTTTTGGCCCATGGGCAATATAAGGAGCAGGAACAAACAACTTCGTGTGTTAAGCTTTTAAAGGACATTCTTATCAAAACAAGGAAAAGAGATGTTTTTTCTTTAAATTTTGGGAAAATATGATTCGACTTTCGTTAGCTTTTCACGTGGAGTCGTGGACCGTGTGTGAGACGAATCGATGGATCGTGTGGGGGATGAAGACGAAGGAGGGATCGTTGCTTTTTTTGTCAGCAATTTTCCATGAAATTAATTCATAGATGCGATGGATACGCGCAGGAAAAACGGTCTAAAAATTCGAAACTCAGTTACTGTTCTCCTCTGCAATTCAAACATCGCAAGGAGGAAGAGGGATCCTCCGTGTAAAATAGAATGGATATTTTAGATCATACGAATCTCAGATTGGTTAGCATATCTCCTCATCCTTTTGCATGGTTATAGATAACAGCAGATTGAGATCGAGCTAAGTAGTGGGTTCCAGCGGATGCTTTGTGTTAAAGTCATATAAAAAGTGAGAGAATGTATGGTTAGTGTGAAACAGGAGCTAATGTAGCATCACTACTGTAACCATACATGCAGAAGCGTCATGTTTAGTATTGTCTCACTCTGATGATGACAAGAAGTTTGAGCTCAAAATAAGAACAGATTAATTTAATCGAGGAAAAAATATTATGACATAAAATTAATTAAAAGGAGTTGTTTCGTAGCTTAAATGATAATTGATTTAAAAGATATTGTCTCTATATATAAAATTTTGAATAAAAAGAAGGGTTATGGCTTACTTTAGTTCAAACTATAGAGCCTTTGAAATTAATCATAATTGTCATCTCTTTTTTAATTAAGATTGAATAATATTTTTTAAAAGTATAATTTTAATTAAATCTGGGATTTAAGCTTGAGAGGTGTATAAGAAACGTTTGTAAGAGTCCAATGACATATAAGAAAAATTAATGAGTAGAGGAAGAAATAGAAAAATCACATAAAGTTGAGGGGTATTGAAGAAATTAAACCAAAAAAATATATACTTCCTCTTCTCGTTATTTTCAGAAATCATAGTAAATTAATAATATTTCTGTTTTCTTACCATAAGAGCATTGTGGATTGAGAAAATCTAAGGGATAGCAGAGTAAGTAAGAGAGGATTTTAATATCATGAATTTTTTGTGTTATAAAATATTACCAACTCATTTTTATTTATATTTTAAAAGTTGACACTCAAATTAAAAATCCAAATCTTTGATCTTTTTTATATTTATGATAATAAAATCTTATTGAATGCAAACTAAAAGTTTGGATTCTTTCAAAATAATTGGAGTAACTGATGATTGCCTCAAATCTCGTCGGTAATTTTTTTTTTATACTTGTTCTTCTTAATTACTTTGTTACATTTTACTTTCTTTTGTATTCTTTTGAACTTTTCATAATTAAAATAATATAATGATGTTAGCTAACTTTAGTTCATAACTTAGTGTATTCCAAACTCATTTAGCACTTCAGTTTTTATTTTTGATGCCTTCATTTTTTAAATTTTAATGATTTAAATTTAAAAACTAAAAATATCAAAATAAAATCATTAAATATAATTTATATTACTTTTTCTATACATACACAAAAAATTATAACATTTTCATTGGTATCTTCTAGTTTGTAGCTTATATTTTTAACTTATGTTTCTACATTATTTTTTTTTAAAGAAACTTGTCAAGCAAAAGAATCATTAAATTTATTGTTTGTTTAATTATGTATTAAAAAAATCGTAACTCAATTTATTATTTCAATAATTCATTTCGATAATTTAAATGAAATCCGACCAAAACCCATATCTATTGATATATATCCTTATAAGCAGATACAAATCGGTATATTCACTTGTATTATTATGGATGTCCAAAAACAGGAAAATGTTATGGAGATATCATACTGTCATCGATATGAGCTTATTTATATACATTAAATGAGTTATTATATATATTAATGATTTTATTATATATAATGTTTCTATTATTTAACTTAAATATCATTAATATACATAATAACTCATTTAAGTTATATAATGATAATACTGTACAAAATGAATTTGTATAATAAAGCCATTAATATGCATTATAATTCATTTTAAGTTGCATAATAATAATAATATTGTATCAAATAAGTTTACATAATAAAATCATTAATATACATAAAAACTCATTTAATATGTATAATTAAGTACATATCAAAGATGATATTAATAAACGTATCTGTATATCAGCTCTTTTATACTAAACCGAGTAAACAGAGAGTCAACGGCTGACTATCAATTCCTAATAGGTTGCCATTCATGTCACTAGAAACTTGGCTTCTGTGTCCGGGCAATAAATTAATTAAAGACAAAAGAAGTAAATAAATAAATAACACCTACCAGCACTTGGCAGCCCAGTTCCCATGTGACCCTCATTTTATAAGGTCATGTGTGTACCATGTATTAATTAATGTATCGATTTATTAACAGGAGTTCTCGTATGTGAAGATAAAAGGTGGTTGTACAAAGCTTACAAACTACATAAACATGAATTGTGTATGTTTTTGTCTTAGTGAAATAAATTATTGAATTTTGAAATTCAGTAATATTGCGAGTATGCGTCTAAATTTAGTGAAATTTCATATTGTGATTATATAAAAAATTAAGAGAAAATGGTAACAAATTTAGAGATACAAATGTTAGTCATGCATGTTAAGTTTTATTACATCAAAATTTAAAATATAAGTTTCATGTTACTTCAAAGTTTAAACCAGCAAAAGATTTCCTGAGTCGTGGAAAAGAATAAAATTATGCATCACCAAAAAATATATTAACTTTATTCATGCAAACAATAATTATATCGATAATTAAAAAATATCAAAACCCCAAAATAATAATAATGACTCAAAAAACTGATGTAATAATTATCGTTTTTATGAGAGAGTAACTCAAAGATACAAAACTCTCTCTATTAATAACTGAAATATATTATGAATCAAACACTTAATTATCTTTTAACTGATTTGTGCCTAATAATTTGTTTTGAAATGTCTCCAACTATTACATTTTAAAAAAAATCACTATATTTACTTCTAAAGTCCTACTAATTTCAGAATTTTATTTCCTTACACCGGAAATAAGCTTTCCAGATTAAAAAGAAAGTAATATAAATTACAATAGTTGGTATCAATAACATCATAATTTCCAAAATAAATACAGCACATTGTACATCATACTTGATGTTTTCAATGTGCGTATTGACTATTGAGTTCAATGGTTGGTTGCATCTGCGTGTATACAATATAAGCACCATAGAAGATCCGGATCCGAAATTCCAACCATTTACTTGGGGCTGTAGGTAGGTCGGAAGCTTCTGAGTTCCGAAGAATTCTGATTTTTCTCCTAAAAACAACGTTGTGAGACTTTTCCACGTTGTTTGTTCCCTCGGTTTCTCTCTTGGATTGTTCAACTTTGTGACAGTTGAAGTCCAACGTGACACCTGAGACTGAGAGACACCGCGTTAGTGCTTCCTTCATAAAACATCAGCATCCACAATAATCTTTGCATGTCGTATTTATGTTCCTTTTCTTTTCTTTATTTTTTGGTAGGAGCAGCAGCCAAAAGCCAAAAGGAAAGCAGAAAAGAAAATGAAGGGACGCTGTTTCCTATTATTTCTTTAGTGCCGACCTGACTAAGCGAGCAGTTTCCATCATCTATCTATCTATCTCGTTAAAAGCAAGCAAGCATCATCCCCTTTTCGTCTCTTCTCTTCTCGTTCCATTTCTTATCCATTTACTTCCTTTCTACGCAGAGGCGGCAGTTGGCACCCCCTCTACTTTCTCTTCTCCTTTTCTGCTCTTATTCATTCCTCTGACACACCCAAGGTAATGTTCGATTCTCTTTCGTGCTTTCTTTCAGAGATTATTTTTTCTTCTTTTTATGATACTGGATCAATTAACTGGTGCTCTTCAGTGGGATTTCCAGTGTAACATTTTGTTGGTCCTTGGATCACTGTATGATTGATTGATTGATTGATCTGGTAGCGAGTTTTATTTCTTTCTGTTTCTATTTTCGTTGGCATCAAGGTTCTAGGATTATTCTCTGATAATAACTTTTTTGGTGTACATTTTTATCTCTTAAGATCTATGGATCTGATGACTAATTCCATATGCAACCTCACCTGATATTCTTTGTATTATAACGGCTGAGCCCAGGTCATTTACCGACCAACTCAATACAATAGGAACCCTATTTCAGTTCCAATTTTGACAAATTCCCACAAAATTTATGCTTATCTTGCTCTAAATTGGCAACCATATAATTTCCCCAACTACCTAATTACCTGTGGTTGGTTAAAAAATTTATCTTGCCTATCAATTACCTCCAATAGATCAAATAGGACAAAACAAAGTACTTTTATATGACAAAGCATAATTATGAGACAATTAAAAGATAATCAGAAGATTCTAAGATAGTAACTTCAGATATTTCCCATTTCCATTCTCTACTGCAGGTTGGTGAAATTTGGTTAATCCATTCATGAAATCTGATTGATTCCTTCTTCTGATGGCGCAGGATTACAACCTCGAATGCTCTGATTGCCTTTGCTGCTCTCATCCTGGTTTGCTCATTCGCAATTCCCCTGCTGTGCCACCAGATAATCCTCCAAACCCCTACACTGTCAATCCGACAGGGTTGCAAACCCCGCCATCTCTCTCTGTCTCCTGGCAAGACTGTCAGACAGACTCTATCTATATGTCCCCAAGTGTTTCATGTGTGTCAGAAGACTTTGATGATCTAAAGCACAGGTTATTGGAGATTGAGAAAGCAATGCTGGGTCCGGATCCAGACGAGACCACTAACTACCCCCTTGCAACAGCTGCTGAGAATAAGTGGAAGGAAATGATGGAAATCGTGGCCGGAGGCAATTTGAGGCAAACACTCCTTGCTTGTGCTCGTGCCGTTGCAGATGGTGATAATTTGATGGCTAATTGGCTGATGACTGAGCTCGGGCCAATGGTGTCTGTCTATGGGGAGCCTCTCCAGAGACTCGCCGCTTACATGCTTGAAGGCCTTGTGGCTAAACATGCTTCCTCGGGTAGCTTCATCTATAATTCTCTCAAGTGCAAAGAACCACCTCCAGGCTCAGATCTCCTTTCCTACATGCGCATCATCTATGAGCTATGCCCATATATCAAATTTGCCTATCTATCGGCCAACAGTACTATTATGGAGGCAATGAGAGGTGAAAAGCAAATTCACATTATAGACTTCCAGATTGCGCAGGGAACCCAGTGGATAGGTTTGATCCAGGGCCTTGGATCATTGCCCGGGGGTCCTCCATTCTTAAAGATTACAGGTATAGATGACCCAACAAATGCATATGCGCGTGGTGGGGATCTTAGCATTGTGGGACAGAGGCTGTCTCACATTGCAGCCTCATGCAAGGTACCTTTTGAGTTCTATCCCGTTGAGGTACCTGCTTGTGAGGTGCAAATTGAGCATTTTGGAGTGAAACAAGGAGAAGCAGTTGCTGTTAACTTCATCCTACAGCTACATCACATACCAGACGAGAGCGTCGATGTAGTAAACCACCGTGACCGTATCTTGCGAATGGTGAAAAGCCTCTCCCCCAAAGTAGTTACCATACTGGAGCAAGAATCCAACACCAACACAGCCCCTTTCTTCCAACGGTTTGGGGAGACTTTAGACTACTATAATGCGATGTTTGAGTCGATAGATGTGACGCTTCCGAGGGAGAACAAAGACAGGACCAGGGTGGAGCAGCACTGCCTAGCTAAGGAGATTGTGAATGTCATAGCTTGTGAGGGTGCTGAGAGGGTGGAGAGACATGAGCTCTTTGGCAAATGGAAATCTCGTCTCGGCATGGCTGGATTCAGTCAAATTCCCCTTAGCCCCGCAACTCATGCCTCTCTTCGCTCACTTTTGCTCAAATATCACCGAAACTACCAATGCGAGGAAAGAGCCGGTGCTCTTTTCCTTGGATGGAAGAACCGAGACTTGGTTGTCTCATCTGCTTGGAAATGAATCCGGTGTTCTTGGAGTATTAGTTATTTGGTTTATAGCTGTTGTTATAACTATACTTAGTGAAGGGTTGATCACTATTGAATATTCTAATTAGTAATTATGCTGTAAATGGAAGAGTTACCTAGCTGTTTGCTTAGTTATGTGTGCATTTATCACCCAATGTTTCTTTTCATTCGTCATGTATTCTATTTTGTAGTGTGATTTGTTATATCCAAACAAAATAATTACTTAAAATACACCGGGCTGGCAGTTGTCCAAATGATCTTTTAATAATCTCCTAATTAGTAGTCTCTATCTTTTTTGGTTCTTTAGCAGTTAATAAGAAAGAGAACTCCAATAAACTGTTGATGTTGTTCAGTGTTTTACTCTTTATTTTCGGCGTGAAATTTAGCAAAATAAATCCAAATAGAGGACACAGGCATTCTTTCTTAGTTACAAAAGGCTCCTCTAATATCAATTCGTGGCACTCAGGAATGATTAAAATAAAGAGGCCAGCACAGAGGACAGTGTTGAGGAGAGGGAGCGAGTGGTGCCAGTGCCATCATCGTGCATCGATGATGGCAGGGGGAGAACAGAGGAGCAAGTGGAATTGCAGCCCGAACCATGGTCGAGACATGCTTCTTAATCATCTCCTTCGCTCTCATCAGTCTCAGGCTCGGATCAGGATCAGCCCGAGGAGGCCGTTTAAAACTGGAGCTGAGGCTGAGCTCATGGAGTCATGTGCTTTTCTTTTCTGGACATTGTTTGGGCCACGCTTAGTCGTTGCTCTTGAAGAAATGCGTGTCCAGCCCACTTTACGGAACGAATAAAAGGGCATCTTCAAATATCACTCAAGGGGTATGGTGTCATAGCCTGATAGTGATAGGGGCCATTAATTCCATGCCATAATTACCCGCGACTCAAATCATTCACCAAGTTTGAGCAATTCATATATATTGACAGTGATAATAATAATAATGTGAAGAACCGCGTATCTAATATAACGGTAATAGATTTCGTCTCTTTATAAAAGATGTATATTTAAATTTCACAAAAAATATTTAAAAATAAATAAATATCGGAACTAACGAAAACCCTTATAAAAAAATAATAGTAATAATAATAACAATGCGAGTTTTACAAAGTAAGTATTTTAAAATAGTAATATATATATTTTAAATTACACAATTGGTAATAAACTTGTATATACAATTGCAATTTTGCATTAATTGTGTGACATATTAGATCACTGCTACAGTGCTACATATGCGTACCAAGTGGTACAATCCCATAACGCCCATCATATAAATTAAAATATCTAGTTTATTATGCGTATTTTGTTCAAGTCCAACAAATTTTAAGATGCCCTGATCGGACATCAGAATTTCAGAAAAACAAATTCCAGAGTTCTAGATTTCAATTTTAAGCTCATAGACTAGTTTAAAATTGATTCGGACATGTCAGAATAATTTTTTGACATATTTCAGATGATTTCATTTGTCCTAATTGATTTATATGAAAAAAAAAATTAACATCATTTTTTTCCAGACTCATTATCTCCCTCAAAAAATAATCAAAATATCATAATTTTTTATTTTCTTAAAGTATTAAAATTTTTATGGTTAAATTTTTTTTAAATGCGGGCATAAACAGTTCATAAAATGATTGAAGTTTTAGGATCATCATAGCGATAACTTTGTATAGCGAAATAAAAAAGCAGATATTGTGACATTGTACCATGTCTTTTTCTAAAATATTCGAATCAAATGGACTTCGTACAAATGCAAAAAACTGTCACTTGAGTGTACATTCCTTAAATAATAAAAATGCTGATTTTTTATTACGTAACACTATATTATACAACGTAGAAACATATAGATTATAGAATTTTTTTAAAATTTATATAAATTTTGATATAATCAAATAGATAATATGCAAAACACAGATGAAATTGATTGATTTAATCTTTTTTATGAACTCTTTTTTAAATCTCATATTTGATGGTGCTTGAGAACAATTCCGTACGTCATCGATTGATTCAGAGTCTGTCACTTCACTCGAGTCCCGGACCATAAATCGGTGACAATTTTGAAGCCGTCATAAGAATTATGAGAGTAATAATTCCAAGTTCCAACGGCTGTAAGAAGACGCATACGAACTGGGCACATGGTTCCAACGGCTATTTCGAGCCGCTGTAAAAGTTGTTCCGCCGGACCAATATATTAGAAGAAAAAACATCTACGTGGCTGCTTGCGTCGGTGCTTTATGAAGGGGAACCAATTCAAGATATCTTGTGTCGCGGGATACAGCACGCGTACCCTTTTATTTGAATCGAATTGAATTAGAGGGCTCTCTCCCTGTTCATACTTTCTCTTCCAATTCAAATTTCAAGGCGCTCTCCCATCTGATTCTCTCTTCCACTCGAATATCTCTATCCATCCATCTATCTATTCTCTCTTCGTCTAAACATTGAATCACTCAGATCTGATCTGAGTAAGTAAAGCAAAGATATGGAGGTACTAAGAACGCTTAGTCCGGTGGCTGCTGCCGGTAGATCTGGACTCAAGATCAAATCTCTCTCCATAGATGCATCTAGATCCAACGACCAAGAGAACACACCTCCTCTCCATCCGAACCTCAAAATAAGCACTGCTAATTCGCCTAGAAAAGCCACTACACCTAGCCGTCTCTCAAAATCCACCCAGAAATCACACACTGCTCATAGCGAAGAAGCCTCCAGAGATCTACTCGTCTCCGACACCGATGCTTCTGTCAAGGTTATTTCCATTTCCATTCTTTTAATTTTTTTCAAACTTATGCTTCGTTTTAATTTTTTATACTTCTGAATTTCTCAAACTTATGCAAATCGTGTCTCTCGCTTAAAAAAAATCTAAAGTCGGTGCATAATGTTTCAAATTGTTGACAATTTTTCAGGTCGCTGTGAGAGTAAGGCCAGGAAATGGGAAAGACAGAATAGTGCAAAAAGTATCGTGTACAAACATAGCAATTGGTGACCGCACATTTTCTTTCGATTCTGTTCTTGGCCCTCAAGCTAGCCAGGTTATAATTCTTACATTACTTTTTCCCCCAAATGATATGTCTTTTGTAATTAAATAAATTGACTTAAAAGTTGGTATATACCAGGAGGAGGTTTTCAAGTCGGTTGGCTTTCCTCTAGTGCAGAATGCTTTGGCCGGATACAACACCTCCTTGATGTGTTATGGCCAGGTGCTATTTAAATCTCTCCCGTAACTGCTCATTATTTCTTCTTTGTTTATTTTCTTTCTTTGAACTTACATGCTTGTTGCAGACTGGGAGCGGTAAAACATACACAATGTGGGGGCCTCCTAGTGCCATGGTTAACAGCAGCGGCGCTCTTGACACCAATCTCGGTGTGGTTCCTCGTTACTTTAACATGTTATTCTCTGAAATTCAAAGGGTGCGTACTTCCTTTTCTCAACATTCTTTATATGCTTCAAACATTCTGGTCCATTTAGTCATAAAAAAAAATATCCAAATTTCATAAAGAAAAAAGAAATAAGAGAATGATTTTGTTATAATGATCTATGACTTTGGGTTTGAGATAACTTATGATGTTGCTTCCTCATTCAGAGGCAAGATGGTACAGAAGAAAAGAAGATGAACTATCAATGCAGGTGCTCCTTTCTTGAGGTTAGTATCTTTTAAGTTTAGATGTAATACAGTAATAAGAGGCTCCGTTTTTGCTGTGCATTCAGAACTTGAGATTAGTCTTTTTCTGGTTACATTGATTCTTTTTTTCATTTTACAAAAGTTAGTTATCTACTACTAATTCATCTCTTGTGATGTTTTGATTTGTAGATATATAATGAACAAATAAATGACTTACTAGATCCGACTCAGAGGGACCTTCAGGTAAAATAAGATTTGTGCTTGTCCTTTGATGAGTAAGATGGGTTGATTTCTAACAGTACTGAAGTTAAATCAACCAATTTAAAATTGTACTGTAGATAAGAGAGGATAATGTGAATGGCATACATGTGGAGAACCTTACTGATGAATATGTGAACAATGAAGAGGACATTGCCCAAATTTTGATTAAGGTACTGATATTGAATGCCCCTGATGTTATTTTGGTGTTATTGCATATATCTTTTACTGTCCAGGATCAAGATGGTAATTCATATCAATTTAAAGCAGCTTGATGTTCATATCCTGATGTCTTATGCAATGCTGTTTATTTTTTACTGTCCAGGATCAAGACTGGTAAGTTATAGGATACTCAGTTTGTTTTGTTTTTCTCATTGACACACAGGGCCTTGCAAACAGGAAAGTCGGTGCAACAAGCACAAACTCAAAAAGTTCACGTTCGCATGTCATCTTTACTTTCATACTTGAATCTTGGTGCAAGGTACATAATATCCATTTATTTGGTTTGCAGGCTTAGAGTCAGTCTTGGATACCAACATAATTTGATACAATATTGTATTTAAATCATTCGTTGTTTGTTCATCTTAAGTTTTTGTTGATTATCCTGAGGGTATTTGGTTCAAGTTAAAAAGTTGTTGCAACCAATTGATCTGTTGTCTTGGTGCAATGTGATGGTCAGATACTCAAGGTCTGTTACTGGTACGTACCAGTACTCAGGATGTATAGTAAATTTTGAATGCCTTAAAGTTGTGTATTTTAAGGTTATACATCATCTTTGAATAAAGAAAATTAGATTTTAATTTTAATTGTGTTCCAATAATTAAAATTATTTAATCATGCTACAGGAAGAATCATCAAAGTGCTTTAGCAGTTCAAAAAGCAGCACAATAACATTTGTGGATCTTGCGGGGCTAGATAGGGATGAATTTGATGGTGCTAACAAGCATTATACCAAAGAAGAAAGATATGTGAAGAAATCACTCTCGAGGCTTGGGTATGAAATATAAATTAAAAATATTCATAATTATTTTCTTCTCTCTACTTTCAGGCTCTATTTGGCATGATAACTTGTTTATATCTGAAGCAATAGTTACCCTGGTAGGAGCTGATAACAATGTGTACTGATATTAAAAATAAATGGAGAAAAAATTGGCAACAATTAATGCTGATCACTATAGTAATAATGATGTATTATGATTAATCCTAATAATAACGATAAGAAAAAAAATAGTAACAGCCAGAATGAAAATTTCTCGATCTTGTCTTCATAGAGAGCAGACCTAGAAAAGGAAAATTAAGTTTTCCCACTGACTGAGAAATTGGTTCAGAAATCAGAATATCAATTAGTTCTGAGCAGTTTAGTAATGGTTGGCATTTACCTCTTTCTCCTTTTGAGAATTTTCAGAAAAAAATGTGATTTGACTAATAAGATATTTGTTGCAGGAAATTGGTCAATATTCTTTCAGAATCTGCAATATCCGGGACACCCCAGAAAGTGTCATACCTGGGTTCCTCTCTGACATACCTGTTGCAAGATACACTTGGTGGCAATTCCAAAGTTTCATTTCTTTGCCTCATTTCTTCAGATGAGAGGTGCTTCTTCTGCAAACCTAATTATTTGTTTCAGTTCTACAAATTTTCTGTGAGTAACCATTTTGTTCACGGTAAATGCAGGTGTAAAGCTGCCACTCTAAGCACACTTAGGTTCGGAGAGCGAGCGAAGAACATACAAAACAAGCCAGTCATTAATGAAATAACAGAAGACGATGTTAATGGTTTAAGTGATCAGATCCGTCAACTTAAGGTATTAAAAATATTTAATAAAAAATCAATCCCCTTTTCTTTGACAATCATTGCTAATGTTAATTTTATCTGACAAATGTAGGAAGAACTAATAAAAGCAAAGTCAGGCAGCAGCAGTCCTGCTGAGAATTTCAAAGGAAGGAATGCCAGAGGAAGCTTAAATCTGTTGAGACTAAGTCTCAACCGCTCCCTTATCCTTCCTCGAATTGATATAGAGTCTGATGAAGAGATGGAAGCTGATGAGGAGGATGTCAGTGAACTGTGCGCCCAAATAAACAACCTTCACTCATCATCTGATAGTACTACTCTCAAGGATGTATTGGAGTCTGGCGATGATGAACCTGTTGGTGAATTGGCAGAAGTGGAAGAAAAACATGCTATTCCTATGCTCATGGATTCATGTCAACAAGTATCTCCACCAAAAGAAGAACCTGAACCCACAATGTGTTCTTCTCCGAAAATCCAACTCAAACTGAGAAAAAGTATCTTCTCCTCATTGGGCCTCTCTGTCAACAAGGGTGAAGGTGCGAGTGTGAGGGCCTCCTTGCAATCCACCAAGCTCAGTGCTACCGAGTCCTTGGCTGCCAGTCTTCACCGTGGGTTGCATGTAATTGAAGAGCAAGAGAACAACCCCAGCAATTCAAATCCAAGGAGATCTTTTGTTGGTCTTTCTTTTGATCACTTGGCATTGAAAAATCAAAACTCTCCTCAAAAGGCCAATTTATCACAAGGTCAAGGTGTTGCTGCTGCTACTTTTCTGTGCTCTTCTTGCAAGAAGTTAGTAGACGGGAACAGGTCTGAATCGGAAGGTAACAACTTGTCAGGTTCTCAGCTTGTTCCAAGTAAAGAGCAGCAAGAGAGTGGTGTGTCAAAGCAGGAAGAATCTACTCTAAAGGTATGATAATCAATAATTTTCACTTAAAAAAAAGAAAAGAGAAAAGACTCGATATAATTTACTCAACATTTCCATCTTTCATTATTTATTTCAGGATAAAAATGAAGTTAGCAGCAATATCTCTAAGAGAGAGGTAGATCTTGAGGCCCTCTGTGCAGAGCAGGAAGTTAAAATTAAGCATCTTACCGCTGTGGTATGTTATGCATTATCAACTTTTTAGTTAGGTTTGTTTATAACAAAAATGTCATGTAATGTAATTGTTTTTTGTTGACCTCTGCAGGTGGAACAATACAGAAAAGACCAAGACCTTGACAACGGTGCTAAAGTTGCAAAGCCACATGCAAATGAAGAACATATCTCTTCAGAATTGGAGCACATGGTTGTTTGTAACATCTCTTGAAACAAGTTTTCTTTCCTTATCATGAGCTATACTTTTTTTTAACTTAGGTTCTTTTAGCAGGCACTGAATGAAAAATCAAAGCAAAGCAGTGAGAAATTGCTTCATGATGAGGAGGGAGAAGATTGCCTTCTTGAGAAAATACGAAATGGGGAGGTAACAGACACAGGAAAATACATGGAGGAGGTAGAAAGGGAGAGACAGATATGGACCGAGGCAGAAAGCAGATGGATATCTCTGACTGAGGAGCTGAGGCTGGAGCTAGAATCAAATCGTAGCTTCGCAGAGAAGAAGGAGATGGAACTGGCAGAAGAGAAGAAGTGCACGGCAGAGCTAGACGACGCACTTCATCGTGCCATTCTTGGCCACGGCAGAATGGTGGAGCACTATGCAGAACTTCAGGAGGCCTACAGCGACCTTTTGGAGAAGCACCGAAGGATGATGGAAGGAATTGCAGAGGTGAAGAAAGCAGCCGCAAAGGCGGGGAGGAAGGGGTGTGGTGGCACTGCTTTTGCTGCAGCTCTGGCAGCTGAGCTGTCAACGGTCAGGATTGACCGGGAGAAAGAGCGTGCCCAGTTGAAGGAGCAGAACAGGAGGCTTAGAATCCAGCTACGTGATACCGCTGAAGCTGTGCATGCTGCCGGTGAGCTTCTTGTTCGCCTCAGGGAAGCAGAGGAGGCTCTTGCCCAAGCACAGGTCAGACTTAAATCAAAACATTCCATAGAAACTGGGATTATCCCCAGCTGGTTTTTATACTGGTATCTCGTTCCATAGAAACTGGTATATCATTTAATCGCTCTGACAAATTTTACTTGGTGTTCATAAATGGTGCAGAATAATTATGCGGGGGCACAGCAGGAGAATGAGAAACTGAAGAAACAGATTGAGAAGATAAAGAAAAAGCACGTGCTGGAAATGGCGACGATGAAGAATTATCTTGCTGAGAGCCGGCTCCCAGAATCAGCACTGGAACCATACTACTGTGCAGAGCCTGAGATAGTAGAGGAGTCTGCTGCTCCAATACATGAAAGCCAATCATGGAGAACTGCCTTTGCACCAGCATACGAATAAAAGGTGTAAAACATTGTGCTAAACTATTTTCTGTCAGGCAAATGGATGTTTGTTGACAGACAAGTTCTTCAATTTGTATTGTATTCTCTTTAAGAATTGTTTTTACTTCATTTAATTGATTTTCATGTTGACATAAAGGGGGGTGGTGGTTTGTACTCTTGCAGTCACAATTTTTGTGCATTGTATTCTTTTGGTGGTTAGCTTTGTTTCTGTGTATGTCTTGTCTGTACTCAGTCCCACATTTTCAGATTCATGGAAGTACACTCTAGTGTCATTTCATATATACATATTATTCTGATATGTACCACAGCACCACTCTATGTGTCAGTTGTTACTTGTTTTTGAAGGGTATTCTGACATTCTTCTTTACTTCACCAGGCAATAGCTCTGAAATTTGAGAACGGATTTGTTCCAACAAGCTGAGCTTTTAGTTTCATCTTTCATTTCACAATCTTAGTTTATGGAGCTTTCAAAATCTAAAAATTTTCACCTAAACCTGGCTAGGGAAGGAACAACATTTTGTTTTGTTTGGAGCAACTTTTGGGTTTTGTGAAGTCTGTGACCTACCACATACTTGTAAAGCTGCACACTCAATTGAGAAAACTAAGCAACACTAAAACAGCGTGCTTGTACGGTGTGGTACATTGCATTTTGTCATGATCATACCACAAACTGAAAAAATGCCAAAAAATCAGTTTGAACCAGCAAATCTTTCTAAGACAGTACGTCAATAAATTACATGAAATTAAACCATTTTCTGGTTATTAAGAAGAAACCGGAGTAGAAATAATTTGACAATCATTAATTCAACAAAAAGGTCTTACTTTTATCTTCTTCAAATATAAGAACTTGTACCCTGGTTTACATACTTCTTGATATCATAATTTCTTTTGCTTTCATAAATCCCATAGAACTCGGCCAAGTATTCCAGAGCTTCAAAATTGCTGTTGCAAACTGTCCAAAGGGAGTCCACCTCTCCTGTAGCAACCGTGCCCCACTGCTTGCAAACTTCCATGAACTCCAGAAGTTTTGTGTAGTAACCATCATAATTTACGAGCACAAAAGGAACGGGGTACTTAGATCCGATTCTCTCAAGTTGAATCAGTGCAAGTATCTCAAAGATCTCATCTGCTGTCCCTATGCCACCTGGCAGAGCAACAATGGCCGTCCTCTCCAATTGATCATTCCGCACTACTGCATCCACTAGTCCGTGCTTTCTTGCAGAAAAGAACCTGCTTGAAATGTTGTGTGGTTAAAGTTTACATTTCTCTCCTAATGCTATGAGTAATGTCAACTTAGTTTCATAAAATTTACACGTGTACCTGCATGTAAAATAAGTGTCAGGAGGCAAGTAAGGATGGAAGTTAGAACTTGTCCATTCACCTGCCTCCTTACCTATCTTGAACCCACCAACTGGTTTCTTAGCCTGAAGAGCACCTCTGATAACAGCATCCATCAAACCAGGACCAGCTCCTGTCCAGGTTGTGCAGTCCAACATTTTGGCTACCTGCTGATTACTTACAAGATCATCTCAAAAGCATCAGTGCTACTATGTGAGGCTAGTTCGCTAAAGAGTCCGCAGCATAAAAAGAAAGGAGCTTTGCCTGGGAATTCCGAAATTTATCCTATTGGACAACTTATCTACATGTGGGGCCCGCTAACCGTCCGTGTCGTGGTATACTCATAGGAAAAGGATGCAAATTATTAACCATGCAAGAAGAACCAACTTAAAAGGAATAAATGATCTCACGTGATTTTTTCTCTGAGGCATTTCAACAAGCATCTAGCAGTGTGTGGAAATCCAAATTGGAAAATGATAGGAATCAATTCCGTAAGCATGCAAGAAGAACCAATTCGCTAAAATCTTAAAAACAACATAATGCAACAAGTCTCTTACCAACTTAGCAAGTGTACACCAACTTGAACATGGCAATTAGAATATGCCACAATTTCTTAATAAAAGTGTACAAATGCAGGGAGAAAAGTAAAGGGATAAGGGAAAGAAAGGCATGCCTCTCTAGACAACTCAAGAGCAAGAAGATAATGGGGATGAGCCGGGTTAACACGGGAAGAACCGAGGTACAGAGCTCCCCTGCCAAGCCGGTGCACCAATTGGTAGCATCTCTGGATCTCCTCCTTGACCTCAATGGGGCTGCTCCTCTCAGTCTCACCATCTCTAATACCACCACCTAGTGCTGATACCACCGTCGAATTCTGGTTGGTACTCAATTGGAGTTGCAAATGGGACTGTGATGGCTTGATAGAGATGGAAGGATTGAATTGAGAGCGCATAGCAGGAGGCAGCAAAAAGAGCTGCCTTCTTGTGTTAATCGTAGCATGGCCAATACAACTGCCTGCCAACAATCCCATCTTTCTTTCTTCTCTTTTTTTTGGAGCAAACAAAATTGGATTTCTCCTTCTGTATTTGTATCCCTGGCCCCAAGCCCCCAATTAGAAGAAGGTCCAAAGCGCTCTTAATACATGGTAACGATGTTAAAAGAAAGAGCTGAATCAGATTACCACTCCATAGTCATTTAGCCTTTACTATTTTGTTTAGTTTTCCTGGAACAACAATTTTTAAATTCAGATTCAGAAGTAAAAGAATCTCGAAGCTGGAATACAGGCATAACTGACAAAGTTATATACTGAATCGTGTCTGGTTATCTTATTTAAACCAAATATCTTGTATATATAGAATCAAAGAACGATCGCTTGAGATAGCTCTTGGCATAATGTCACCATCTGACACCCAAACTTTGATAATCTGATATCTGGCTATAAAGTGAACTTCGCGCAAAGCTCCATTTTTCCCGTATTTTTTTTTACAAAAAGGTACACGCTTGAGATAGAATAAAGCACAGCTAAGAATAATCTATCAAATTATCTCTTCCGTCTAAAATATGACGTCGCAAGAATGGGTTAAAAAAAAAATTGAAACGAACAGATACACAAACTAAACTTAATTCCAGGAGCCTCAGTACATTTCTACGGTGCTCCTTTGTCACATATACTGCAGAGTGCAAATCCAATTTACTCTAAAAGGAATTCGTCAAATGCAACAAATAACTGAAACAGGCAGCTCAACGATGATATTATCTCCATAATTGCAATAATAACTGCTCGTACCTGAACAATAGTATATACCTTTTTCTTTGATTTATCTATGTTGATCAAGCTAAATTATTAAAAGAATATATAAAAATAGTTGTGCTTGCAGCTACATTTTCTTGATATCAGACAGCTCTAATGCTTTCAGGAAGCGAGTGTCTCAACAAATTCATCCTTTAGAAGACTGTTTGATGCTGCTGCTCTCCTTGCCATCAGGTCCAGTTCCCCTCCATCCCTGGACCATTATAATGCACATAAAATTAATTTACAAAATCATACTTTTTCCCTTTAATTATACAGTGTTATATATCGAGAAAAAGAGCTGCTCACGGATCAAATACAAGACCGCCAGCTTCCAGAACAATCACAACTCCTGCAGCAATATCCCTACACGACAACAAAATCTGTCATTGCTCTTCACAAGCAAATATTGGAAGATGCCTTTCAGTAGTGGTAAAATCCAAGGATCAAAATCTCAGGTCTCACTAACATACCTCTATGCAAAGCCAATTACGACTCATTAAATTTCATTCTTTTACCCTTTGTTTTTTTTTTCTTATTTGATGCTATAACCATCGTAACAGTAAGACTAGTCCAAAGGAAAGAATCAACAAGGCCAGTATGATTGGTCACTAACATTACAAGCCGCCCACACTATAATGTTTTCCCCTGTGACATCCTGCTACCAGAATCACAAAATGCACATGGACCAGCAAGAGAGAGAGAGTGAGTGAGGATACCAAGGACCACCAAATCCAATCTCATAGCAAAGATCGAGCCTACCACATGCAACCCCACAGAGACTCATAGCTAAGGATCCGCACATCCTAATAGATCTAACCTGCAGTTAGAGACATGGAAGCAACTTGAGTAAGGGAATCACTTAATAGCTTTAAGATGGACAATATGCAGTCATCAAACAGTAAAAGTTAACAGTGTCACAAAAAAAAAAAAGAAGCTACCTTGAAAAGTAACTTGTTGATTCTGCTGGTAGTAGCATTTACTGTTGTGACATCTCTATTTGTTCCAGCCTGATCATATATCGCTTTCATTAGATATATTTCACACAAGCCATGTTCCATTTTCACAACAACCCAAATTCATTCATCTCTCTTGCAAATGTTTAATAATAGATTCAAATCATGATCACGGGGTTCAGTTTCTGAGAGTTACTAAAGCCACATACATGTGAAAATTTGAAGCATATAAATAACAAGGTGAAGCTGATAAGCTGTATCATGACAGAAAAATAACAGCACATTTTCATGGGTTATGATTATAACTGATATGCTGAGCATAGTGTCTGTACATACCTCAGTAACAAGAAGGGCTTTTACTAGCTGATCTTGAGATGAAGCTGTTGAAGTTCAAGAAGTGTTAGTACCTCCTCAACCCATGAAAATGATAGATTATCAAATGAACTTTAAAGATGACAAAGACCACGTTACCTTTAATAGGTGAACCGTTAAGAAACGCACCTTGTCCACGGACACCAGTAAAGAGCTACAAGGTCCATGCACACGAGTTTGTGAGTTGAATACCAAATAGTATTCCTCAGAATAACACAATAAGGTTTAGAAAACTGAGTAATAAGCCAATCAAATCTACTGACCTATTTTACCAGTACAACTAACAGTATAGGTAAAATCCCCACATCCAATCAAAGAATACCAAGTCAGAGCCTTGTAACGGGAAATAGCTAAAACAGGAAAAAAAAAAAGGGAAGAGGGAAGTTAACAAACCTCATTCAAGATGGGATTGTACACAACACCAATTGTGGGAACCTTTCCAATTGTGAGACCAATAGAAACACACACAAACGGGAACCTACAAGACCATTTCTCCATTAGATATTTCACACATGTGAAAACACAAACCATTATGTAAAAGTCATAAAATAGGAAGAGTAGGTAACTCCTTTTACTTTTTCTTTTCTAATCCTGTTTGTAATATATTACCCATGCACAAAGTTGGTGGTCCCATCCAGAGGATCCACGATCCATGTAGGATGGTCTGTAAGGTCGTCAGTTCCAAACATTGCAGATGTTTCCTCACCAATAAACTGTCACCAAAATTTCAGTAAACATAATTCTGTTACAGACTAGTGCAATTCTTAAAAGATCATAATTGAGATGAATGGTCATTGATGCCAAACAGTTCCAACTTTTCATGCTTAGATTAACAAATTTGAACTGTTGGATGCTTTTTACATCATTCTCAATTAGATTTGTATACAAAAATTATAGGATTTTGATTAATTTTGATAAACTTCAAGAGATGGACAAATTTCTCAAAATGCTTAGATTAACAAACACTATCCATTGATTTCATTAGCTCTTGCTGCGTCAAAATGATGCAATTTTGTGTGCACCTAGTGTATAAAATGTAGGAAATATTCAATGGATTAGTTTTGGTAGATAAAAGTTCGAAAAAATAATTATTGGAAATTTAATCTTATTGGCACTGACTTGACAATAATTTTTTTTTGCCATTAGATCCCTCCTCAGAAAGATTAGAAAATAAGAAAGCCAAGTAAATACCTTGTGATCAGGATAGTGTTTCTTAAGGTGATTGAAGATGAGGTCCTCACATGCCTTATCAGTTTCAGTAACTAAATCAACCTACATTCAACACCTACTGTTGAAAAATCAGAAGTACTACTACTACTACTATTTGACTTAAATAATTAATACAACTTATTCAATCGCAAAATAAATTAATAACAATCTCACCTGGCCCTTGTGCTCCACATTCTTTTTCTGGTAAAATCCTTTGCGGATAATCTGAGGCACAAACGAGAGAAAATTTTCGTAATTACTCTCCCTGTCCTAAATCTACTAAAATTTCAGTTAAATTTTAGAAGATCGATATCAATTAAACATAAAAAGATAAAAAGAAAAAAAAAAGCTTACCTCACCAGCGGCCTTTGCAACCTCCACGGCTACAACCAGCATATCGGAAAGTGAAGCTGCTGCCATTGGAGAAAAGAAAAGAGCAATCAATCAAAGCTGGGGAATCAAATGTAAGGGACTGGATAGTCGATATATCGACCGACGCCATTAATGGCGATCATACCTTCATCGTCCATTTCGCTTCTCCGTCTCTCTCTCTCTCTCTCTCTCTCTCTCTCTCTCTCTCTCTCGCTTTTCCTGATTCGCAACGTCCTATCACCTGACCCGATTCAACCCAGGCAACAATATAAAATACATATATACATACGGGTACACACAAAAGAGCATATTTACGGAAAAACCCCTAGAGGCCCAGACTAATTTTCAGCAAAATTAGTTGACGGTTCTAATCCGAATCCGATTATCAGGTCTGCGTGAGTTTCATAGTATTTTTTTTTTTTTGTTGAAATAAAGCTCCCGTTTAATTTCGGTATTTTTTTATTTTTTAAATATTTTTTATAAAATTTAAATTTACATAAAAGAAATAAAATGTTGAGTTTCAGTTTTATAGTATTTTAAAGCATCTAAATAATAAAATGTTGGGTAATGATTTAATAATTCTTTATTTTGACACTGATTTTTTTTCATGGGGACGACATGAATCATCCAATCATCAATAAAGATATATTTTTGCTTGATATTCATGAGTGACATCGTGCAAATTTATTGATAGACAAGTCCAATATAAATTAAAACATTAATTAAATATTATCATCTCCGTGATATTTTTAATAGACTGCTTATTAGCATTTCAAATCAAAATTAATGTTAAAGAAACTTATAACATGGGACTAGATCCTTTCAAACCCTACATTTTGCAAGTTATTGAAAACAACTTCAAAAATCATTTGCTAACTACTTATTAAAAAATATTAGTTAAAAATTAATATCACTAACTATCTATAAAACGTAATTAAAACATTTCTATAATAGACTTTTGGTCGGAGATGAATATCTGTTAGTATTTCACATAAAAATATTCAAACAATATTTTTTTCATCTTTCTAATAATGATATTACATACGCTAATGAAATTTTTTTTTTAATAATTAAGATTCGATAAAAGCAACCTTTGAAGAACATGACGATTTATTTTTGTAAGTTATAAAATAAAAGTTAAATACATAAGTAAATGTTGGTCGTACGTCAAATCTAAAATAGGATGCCATCGTCATATTCAATTTTGTTAAAATAAAAATAATTTCGGAACAAAGAAGGGCTGATCTGTAAATTTGCCAGACTAACTAAGCAGTTTCATCCTTTCATTTTTTTTAATTTTGCATGGAGCCCACGAGAGAAGGCCTTTTCGGCGAGTCCGCCCCACTTTAAAAGAATTCCGGATCTTCTCTATTTCCAAAATCTGTAACGCAGGATCTGCCATCATCTCTGACAGATGGGTCCACGAAATTTGCCCCTTCTGAGTTCTGACTGAGTACGGGTGGAAGTTGAAGATTTACTCTTCAGTGAATTGAAACAGGGAATTTACAGAGAATGCGTAACAGAAAACATTTCCACTAAAGAATATTCTTGGGTTATTCTCTTTTATACTGTTCTTAATTCATAAATCTCAACGCATGTGCCTTTTCTTGCCTCTCTTTTATATTCGTCACCTCACGATCCGGTTTGATACTTTGAAGTTTGAAATCTTAACCCAACCGCATAAAACGAATTGTAATCATGATAATTTTATAAGCGAACAAGAGTTATATCAATTATATTTGGTTGTTAATTAGCTGAATCACGTATTACTAGAAAAAGAATTAAATGACAAAAATAACTGAGTTTTCACCAATTTTGAAAATGGAAAATAACTTCTTTTCACAATCGCGTTATGGAGGAGAACCCTTTTATGGTTATTTCATCCGTAAAGTTTAAATTTTTTCAAAAAAAAAAAATTTCTCTCGGTCATACCTTCGTGTTATAAGTTTAGAGTTTCACCATAGTATTTTCTATGCAAATTTTTCTTTTTATGGTGTTATTCACTATTATAGTCACTTAATTTTTCATTTCCAACATTGATTGACAAAAGACAAAATAGTCAATTTTGCATTTAATGTTAATTGTTTTCATATTCATTAAAAAAGAGAATGCCACGCTTGTGCAGTTGTGTTTCATATACCACACTCATATGTTTTATAGAGTTTTCTTTATATACATAAAAACTATAACATTTAACTTTATGTTTGTAGTCATAGATATCAGAAGATTTTAGATTCTATTGATGCATTATAATTGTTTTACATTGATTTTCACATTCTTGATGTTTATTAGAGTGAATATAAAATACCTTAATATTCGACATATAGATAGAGAAATTAGTGTTAATCATACTAATACTTTATTTCGGTAAACTTTTTATAGACAAGTGCTATAAAATTATGATGTTTAACCCTCTCTAGTTCAGAAAATTTTCCTCTTTTACACTAGTGCTATATAATTTATCTTTCTGATCAGAATGAACATTTATAAAATTCCAATAGAATTGATTTAGAATTAAAATTTTCTGAGCAAAATGAATAAGAGATTAAGAAGAATTCATTACAAACAAGTTTCCAAAAATCCTAAAATTTCATTCAACTAATCATATATGCCACTCAACTAGGATTCCATTTTCGCTCAAAAGTACAAAACAAAACGCATACAAAATAAGAATATGAATCTCCGCTTGAATCAAAATACCAAAATGAATTCATGGGAGCAAAATTGTGGTCTTTCTTCACCTTATTCATAGTAGCTATTAACTCGGCAGAAGCGAAAAAAAAGGATGAAGAAAGAGGTTGATGCGTCTATTTACTCCGTTCTGTACTACTCTCATCAAATACCATCAATTTTCACGGGATTTGATTTGAAGATGTATTCCGGTTCCGGTTCTTCTTTTGCGAGAAATGGTTCCGATCACAGGATTAGAGATTGCTTCTAGCGACTAGTGACTGCACATGCACTGTTATGAAGCAATTTCTTGGGCCGCGAACGCATCCACGGTTGTTGCTGCTGGTTCTATTTCTGTGGGCGAGGTCTTCTCATAATTAGAGAGAAATGAGAGGCCTGTAGTGTCTGACAGGCCCATCACTTACTACAAACCAAGTGCCCAATTCACCAGCCGAGAACGCTCAGCTCACACAGTCTATTCTATTGATCTTCTTCTCCAGTTGTCTCCAGTAAGAATTTTTCAATTCCCACCCGTGGGCCCCACCCTCCCCTGCTCACCACGTGAAGGGCCGTTGAAGGGTTCCCTTCTGCTCACGATTCGTTTGGTACTTTTTTATT
This sequence comes from x Bolboschoenoplectus mariqueter, assembly GCA_037678475.1. Classification (NCBI taxonomy): domain Eukaryota; kingdom Viridiplantae; phylum Streptophyta; class Magnoliopsida; order Poales; family Cyperaceae; genus x Bolboschoenoplectus; species x Bolboschoenoplectus mariqueter. The sequence goes on along the minus strand of CM075242.1, from coordinate 401,311 downwards.
CTTTTGACAGGCAAGCCTGCCAGATCAGTAACCTTGCATTGCTTCATTTTTGTTTTTGTCACTGCTGAATCGTATCAAGTGGCTCCAACCAAGTTTGTCGCATGCTGAATCGGTTTGGTTATCTGTTAGTGCCAGGTCAGATTACTCAAATAAGCGTGCCTATGGGAGTTGTACTGCGAAAAGTGATTAACTGAGAAATGGATCAGGAGATGGAGATGCTAAGTTTAAACTGCAAAATAACATGCACATCATTTAGAATCAAATCACAGGCAACAATCAGAATGCATATATGTGTGTGTAAATCAAAGAGAACTATATAATATCCCAAAGAATAAAAGCACGGCCAACATACACCAAGGGAGTGAAAAATCATCTGTGCCTTTTGAAAACCCATGTCCCAAGCTAATATAAGTACAAATATAAATGAAATTATATAAAATAAACTAAGAAGAACAACTGTCAATCCTATATGACACATAATGATTTGCAAAAATTAATTTTACAAAGAGGAAAAAAAAATTAATTAAATACAGAATGAAATATGGAACAAAATGAGGGGGGGTATAAAGAATTGAAGAAAGGAAGCTCTGTGACTATAATACAGGCTTCACCAAAACCACGATGAACGGCTATCGACAGCCTTCACACTAGTTGGTACCAACGGCATGGTGCCATAAAGGGCAGCAAAGTCATTTACACACTTGGATCTCCTGGCATTGTGACCTCCTAGGCTGCTAATTCCAGTTGATCCTATCTCATGTATTTTTCCTGTTTCATGTCATGATTTGCAAATTTACCTCAGCAATCATAAAGTAAAAACAAGCATTTCCGTAACTTCAATGAAAGAAAAATCTTAGTGAGTACAAGGCTGTACAATGTTACTTCTCGAAAAGAATCTAGCACTCCAGACGGGTTGAATGGATTATTACAAGGTGTGTACCAGTGTGTTTTTTATTTGATTCATTACTTCTTTCCTAACAAAGTATGTTCGTGAGAGCCATCCCAGTGCCTTTCACTACAATTGCCTTCAGTGATTGACCAGTTCCATGTAACAGTACTAAAGGGAACATGACTTCAATATACTGTAGAAAAAGATTTCACTCTAGGCTAGTTCATACCATATGGCAATGCGCATACCCATAAATTCATTTTAGTATTAGCAACAACCACACGGTAGGGCCCAACTAAAATCCCTAAAACTCCAAAAGCTAAAAAAATAAGCAAATTAAAAAAAATGCATCTATGAAAAATAATTTGTACGTTGGGACTGGTACAAGCCCCCTGGTTGCTAGACAACCTGAATGAAAATCTACAAGGACAATCATTTCAGGTTACAATACTTGCAACATAGTATTATATTAAGATAGAAAAAGAGTATACATACAAATAAATAGAAAAGAAAATATGCTCTAAGTCTTTCATACAATAAATGGCAGGGAGTACTACAGTAAAAGTAAGAAAATGAAAGAGAATCACCTTGAACCCAGATGGGAGGAGAACCTGTGACATTCGCAACAAGGAAGGACATTGCAATATCTTCACAATTCCTGTTGATGGAAATTTAAATAAAAGAAGATTTAAAATTTTGTTAAAACAAAGCGTGCTACCAAAAACTATGTTATTTTTGTGCAGGTATGGAGTATAATTATGGCAATTATAGATGCCCTAGGTTCTCTGTAAAGCAATGAGCTTCGCAATTGTAATTATGTAAATATTCTTTTTTCCTTCTATATCAAAGTTCCATAGAAATCTCCTAATACCTTGAAATAAAAAACAAATAATAAACAGAAACCCAGTAGCTGGTACCACGTCAAACTGATGTACAATACTACTAAATTTTTTTGAAATGAAATTGCTTATTGCTGGCTTGGCACTCAAATGAACTGAAAATTAAACATGTAAATTTACTATACAAGGAAAATGTGATGACCTGTTCCTGGTAATATAATCACGGATTGATGGTAGCATTTGGTTTGTGTATATAGCGAGATATTGTTTGTGGAAGAAAGCAGCCTTAGAAAGAACCATACTGTATGTACCACTCCACCATACAGACCACCAGCCACCATAAATATATTGTTGATCCATGCAGTTTTCCTGCATAGATAAACATATGTACAATAATTCATTAGAGGGGTTGTGTCACTCTCTCTTAAAACTATACTTCTGTGACATTGAGGGATTTCTTAAAGTTGAGTTGCTGTTTACATTCACAATTCTAACATCTTTACTTTATCAATCATCAAAATATGTAGTTTTTTTAATCAAAGTAATTTGCCATCCTGACTAATATTAACAAAGTGTTAGCATGTGCAGAAAAGCAAAAGGTGAGAATGCCAGTATCATCTCATATGTACCGAAAGAAAACAAAAAAAAAAAACAAAGGAAATAAGCTGATGCCACAGCTCTATGACTGAAATATATGCTTGCTTATATTACTCTTGCTACTTTTATGCAACTGCTCAAAAGAACCCTTTTGATCTCACTAAAACATTAAATACAATAGCAAACAAGCCTGTACTTTTCTGTACAGGTCAGCATGATCAAGATGCAGTTGTTATGGCATTTTGTGTTCAGATTGATTGAAAGAACTAAAAAGTAATGAAATAAAACGGTCACAAAAGCAACAAAAAGTAATACATATAGATGGAAAGGAATCATATATACCGTTGGATTGCGCAACCAGTGCATACGAGGTACAAATCCGACCATCGATGAAGGGGCACTATTCCATACAGTATAGGCAAATTCTAAGGATGAGCAAGGAGTAATGACATCGTCATCGATAGAATAAATAGCATCTGTTCTCAAATCTCTGATCTCTTTGAATCTATTGTTGAGGCTGTCTTCTTTGTTCACGTTGAATTTTATTTCAATTTCTCTACCGCCCTTTGACTTTGATCTTACAAGTCTCTTTAAGCTGTCAATCAAGGAACTCTGTGGGAGATCAGGCTCACTCCACACTACATGGATCGAATCAACACCGGCACAAGTGGCATAGTGTGCTACAGATTGCCTCAGAAGGTCGTTTCTCTTCCATGTATTGATCACTACTGTATAACCTTTCCTGTACAAGCATAGAACTACCAAATAAGCAAATAAGATAGCTATTAACTGCTCAATTGGTACTTTCAGATGATCTTGAGGTCATCAACCAAACAAGCACAAACAAGTGTACATGTACAATGAGAAATTAAGCAAGCAAAGGAAAGGAAATTTATGAAATTACCCGGGGAGAGGGGAGAGGGGAGGGGGGAGGGATGAGAGGGTCCTGGTGGCAAGGAAGAGGAGGAACAAGGAGAAAGAGACGCTGAGAGAGCAGAGGAGGAGGAGCCTCATCTTGCTCCCCCCAGATTTGTTAGATCCCGCGGCGAGCAGCCTCAGCATGCGTCCGATTGAATTGAGCTTGCATCTGTGCTGCTGCTGCTGCTTCCCTTCAATTGACATTAGCACTGGCATCGCCTGCCTATGCACACCAAACCTCCCTCCCTCAGTTCTCTCAGTCTTCACCTCTCCCACCTCAAACCTCCCGATTAGATAGACTCTCTCTTTCTACTCTCTAATTCCTACTCTCTATTCTCTTCTATTTATTCTATTCTATGGCTGTGTGTTTTTCATTTTGATTTTGGTAGGGGGAGAAATGAGATGTGTTTTTTTTGTCAGATGGCGAGAGGGAGAGAGAGAGAGAGCGAGAACGAGATGGGGACGGAGAAAGAGAACAGGAGATGGTTAGGTGCGCTAATATGGCAACGTGTATGTAAATTTAGGTGAGATCAAATTATGTACCTGCACCGTACCGATTTGGTTTGAGTCGGTTAAAGATCCGGAATGGAGGTTGGAAAATTAGACACTGGTGTACGAGTAAGAGATCATAAAATAAGAGGAGAATTCACTCATGTTTATTTTATAATATATTTTTATTACAATTTTTTTTGAGTAAATGATATATAAAATTTATTAAAATATAAATAAAAAACAATTATAAGATTGATATAAGTGAATTTCATAAACTTATTGCTAGTTAAGTTGCATCTTCAATTGCTGTCAGTCAAGCTAATTAATTCCATGTCTAATTATTTGTCCGCCTTAATTACATCTCTTGATGTTGATTTTTATTTTATTTTAGGCTAGATTTGTTTGTAAGTCGTAGTAATTATGTCAGTAGTTACCGAGTCAATTAAGTTCATAATTATTTACTAGTTTAATTGCGTCTTTAATTGGTATTAGTCAAGGTAATCAATTTCATCTCTAATTATTTATCCACTAAATTACATCTCTTGAACTTTAATTAAATTAATGTCTTAATTACATGACGTGATAATTGATCTTATAAATTTTCAAATTATTCAATTCAGATAAATCTAATTAGTAATACGATAATTTGTCCTTAGCTTGTAACAATTTGATTATTGGTACTATATATTATGTTAATATACAAAATGTTTTGGTCTCCACACCTATCTTACACTAAAAATCATTAATAGATTCTTTTTAACTTATCTTAGCATAGAATAATGATTACAACTTTACAAGAGTTTAATATTTAATTTAAGGTGCTTAATCAGCGGTGCAGAACAGGATCTAACAAACACAATTTGTGAGAAATTTAAAAAAAATCATAAACAAATGTGGGTAGATTCAATGGTTTTTTTTTACAATGGAAAATATCAAAAAGAGATTTTTATATTGAATTATTTAATAATTAATAGTATAGTTTAAAATAAACGAAGCAACTTCATGTGCACTTGCCACAAATCCTTTCGGATCTTATGCGGCTTTCCCATGTGCCGATCTGTGTGTCCTGCTTTATTCCATCCAACTTGTAAGTTTCCAGCCATTGTCTTTTTTTTTTTTTGGAATAAGAGATTCTGTTAATTTTTAAAAAAAAATTTAAAATATTTTTATAAGATTTAAATATATATTTTTTTTATAAAAAAATGAAATTTATTATCATTATATTAAATTTGGACTTCAAATTAATGATATATATATACAATTGAAAACTGTACATGTCAAGAGAATCTGAATCTCAAGATTTTGAACAATTATTTAGTGTAAATGGGATCATATATATACACAACATGTCACTGTGTCAGTATCTTGCATGGAGTCACATCAGATTGAGAAGTGCCCATCAATAGATTTTAATTATTGCATACTGCTGTTAATCCAAAAAAAATAATGATGATGATGATATTTTTATTTTAAAAAAAATTTCAATATAAAATTATTATTTAAAAAAAATCATGTATTTAAAGAGTGAATTTTGTGTAATTTTAAAATAGGAAAGAATAAATTATGTACTGAAAAAAAATTTTGGATAATAGTTAGAACTTTTGAAAAATATTTTGCATTTTGTTTCTTTTATTATTTGTCCTTTTAAAGTTCTCATATCCTGTCTACTTTCAATTTTTTTGGCAGTATAAAATCACAAAATGGCGAAAATTAATTCCAAAATGGATATATAATTTGCAATCTTAATTTTCCATCATCTATGTATGAATTTAATTTGGTTCAAATAATAAAAAGATATGAAATTACTGACTTTTGACTTTTCTACTTTGTCCATTCAAGAGTGTGACCAAACCAAATACATGAATTGGAATTTAATAATGTATTTATTAATTACAAAGCTCCCAACTTTACATTATTAATTCCCATATCTTTTTCAAACGCACAATAAAGAAAGGAATTTAATAATATATTATATAGGATAATGGTACACTGTCATAATCTACATAGACCTAAGGATTCCATTCAAGTGGAGAGGTATTTTGTAATTAATAATTCTAATCCCTTCTTAATTAGTCCTTTTTCATGGCAGTGAGGCAAAAAAAGAACAATCAAGTTGGCATCTTCATAATTTAATTGAAACACAAAAAAAAAATCTTCAAAAATTAATAAGCAAAGGGAACAAAAAGTGTTGCTATTGGTCCCACTTGTGTTTGACATTTATGGCTACCTCCACCATTTACAATTATGAGATCACATCATTTGTGGTACTTTATTTATATCGGATAAAAATCTTTTTTAAAAGTTATTCGATGTGAATTTTAAAATTGTATGTTATAATGTATGGAGTATTTTTTTCATTTAATTTTTGCATACTCCGTTCGGTGAAGTAGCTGACCAATACAGAGGATACGGACTCTACAATTGTGGTAGTTTGATTTGAGTATTTTTTGTGAGGAACTGATATACAGATATTATTATTGATATCATCATTGATACCGACTTTATTATTCATGACTATTATTTATGTTAATTATTTTAACATGTAATTTATTTGTATGGTATTTTTATTGTTCAACTTAAGTGAGTTATTATTCAGATTAATGATATTTGAGTTGAATACTAAAAGTACTATAAAAAATAAATTGCATAATGAGATCGTTAGCATTTATAATAACTCATTTTTATATGAATAATAAAATTAATATCAATAACGATATCGATAATGTATCTCTCAAATATTTCTTTTTTTTTTGTATTACAAACTTAAATATTTGCATATACTATTTTTACTTTCTTTATACACAAATCAAGGGTCCAGCCTTCTTAAGATAAAAAAAAATATTTTTTATGTATAAATTTTTATATTCAGAATATACTTGCTCTCCTCTTCCCACTCGATAGGAATTAGTTAATTCAACCAATAAATATGTTCATTTATAAAATATTTTGTCTAATTGGCACTTCTTTTCTATCGTTCTGACTAAGATAATCTATTGTCAAATTTTGATTTTTTTGGGTAATTTTCTGATTTTGTATACAACATAAAAAAAAAAGAAATGATTTGAGTTGCCAGTAGAATTTCATATATAAATTTAAAGTTCAAATTTTATCATAATAACATAATAAATTGTACAGAGTATAAATTTTTTATGCTCTCCATGTTATGTTATGTATAATTTATCCATACATTAAAAATTTTTATATTAAATAATTAATTAATTTGTATTTAAATTTATAAGTATTTATAATTAATATTAAAAATATTTATCATCATTTTTTTCTAAATAATTACTGAAAAATTTAAATTGAAAATTTTATTGTATAAGTAAAAATACATATTGTAAAACTTATAAAATCAGTATAAATAAGATGTGCAATTATTATTAATATTTCTGCAAATAAACGAAACAGCTTCATGTGCACCACACCATGATTTGTTTGATTGTTCTTTTATGCTTTTACGTTTCCTGTTATTTCTTCTTTTTTGTTTCTTTTTGCTCGTCGTTTCAACAATTGTCAATATCTGGAATTAATCCTACATTAAGGGTTTGTTTGGCAAATCAAAGAATAATACTAAAATAATATCATTAGAATAATAAAAATAAAATAGTAATAGAATAGTGATAGTTGGAAAAGTGAACGGAAAAATTGTTATTCTCAGAATATTTGGAAAAGTTAAAATATCGTTTGGTAAAAAAAATAGGGATTTTTTACTATTCTGTGTCAAGAAAGAGTGTTATTCCGCTATTCGAACTTTCTAATTGAATAGTAGAATAGTCTATTCACATCGCTATTTTGATTCATTTTTTCTTGCATTTAATAAATTACTTTAGACGGAATAATGTATTATTCCACTATTTTACTTTGTAATTGATTTGTCGAACGAACTCTGACGGAATAGTACTTGTGTGATACATGCTTCTATTACAACTACTTTGTTATGGTTCCTTGCAAAAATAAAAAAAAATGTTATAAATTAGGAAGAGTAAAGAAAATAATACCCAAACCAGATAGAAATTTATAAAACAAATTACCTGGTTTTATTCTTTATTTATTCTTTATTATATTATTCATTTCTCATACAAAACTACAAAGATCTCTATTTAGAACAAAAAAAAACGGAATAACAATTCCTTCAAACATTAATTAAATCTGAGCCACACCAATCAAAGCAATTGAAAGGAATTAGAGAAAATTTCATGTGGAGACAAATATATCATGTTATTTTCTATCATTTTTCCTTTCCGTACGCAATCAGAGAAAAATCTTGTGAAGATATTTATATTGCTTAATTATTGACAGTTTTATATGATTCGTACACTGACTTTAAAACTCGTACTTGAAATATTTTACGCGAATTTTGAAATATATCGAACGGTCTTAAAACTTATTAGCACCCCAACATAATTCATATTATATATATAGGTCAATTTTATGATAAATTGATTGGGATAGATACATTTTGTCATTTATGTTCGACTTATATATGCTAATTAATTTGTAACTAGCAAATACTTATATTTGATATTTGTCATTTTCTTCTTTGATTAGGAGTGCACGTACATCCAATTTGCTAGTCGGACTTTATCCATATTTCTAATCCGATTTATATAAGTCAAAGTTTGACACATTCAAACCGTCATAAAAATAAATAATGTTCAACATGACTAATCAAAGAAAAAAAGGACTGTTCAACCTGTACTTTTGAAGAGGTCATGTTATCTAAATTTTATCGAGTGGAAAATAATAATTTATTTTTATTTACAATTTAAAAAAATTTAAATGGCATTGCTCCTTCAATATCATTATTTTTATATATTTTTTATTGACAATAAAAGCATCAATCGTTCGACAATATATTTTGTTGTGCATATGTTATAATTACAATATAGAACAAACCAAAGGTTTACTTTTGCGATTTGAAATTATAAAATTAAGTTATTAATGTAGTCATGATGTGTAACTAAAACTATTGCAAGTGGATCCTTTCTTTTATTAAAATATAAATTGTACCCAATAAAATAAAATCCATGTATTCTTATTTTTGTATTTTAAACGATCGTATGATACTATAAATATTATAAATTTTAAAGGAAAAAAAATACATTATTTTGAAATTTTATCAAGATGCAAATTTTGGGTAAACAGTATAAATCACTTAAAGGCGTTGCAAACAATTACAATTATTATTTGATATAACGTTATTGTATAGGGACTTGTTCTTGTTTTTTTTATATGGAAGGACCGAAATGAAAAATGTAATTGAAATTGTCCTGTGTGTACAAAAATATCCTTGTACAAAAAAATCTTGTACGGAAGTTTCAAGGGTTTGACTTTTCTCCTTGCCACGTGTGGAATTGAGTAATTGACAAGTAATTAAATTGGTCGCAACTTATAAACATGTGGAGTTCTCGTTGATCTTTCTAAATGTTTATAAAATATTTTTATTGGAATATCGTATATGATTTTTTACACAGGAAAAAAATATTTTTGTCATTAAATTAAAAATTAATTTTAAAAAAATATTGATTTTTAAAATAATTATGTAAGCTCATAATTTTAAAAAATATATTGTAATTTTAGAAGGAACGAATTAATAAAATATTTGCATGTTAGAACATATATTTTGGTTTTTTATTCCCGCATGCTAAAATAAGATAAGAAGAGAGAGGAGAGGGGGGGGGGGGTCGAGAAGGAAATTGTTCGTCTATATTGGCCAAAACTAAATTTAGATCATAATTATATTTGCTATGTACTTATTTATTACAAAAGGAGTGCTAACTGTACTCCAAAGAAAATCCGTCAAAATTAACCTCCAATTATTTTAATTATAAATGATAAACGGTTAGTTATTATATAAAAAAAAATGTGTTAAGAATCATTATAATATGAAGGCATTTATATCTTGTTATATGAATATTTATAGCTGATTATATAATGTATTTATATCTTATCATATATATGTTAATACTATTAATCAAAAAATATTTAAATCTGATAATGAAGTGTGTTTATATAAGATGATATTATACTTAGTCGAGGGGATATGATTTTAATTTCTAAAATTGACCTTATAATTGATAGTATTTTCATATCTCTACCCGCTCTATAAACTTACAAATGCAATATATTAACATTTTATATTTCTTATCCATTTCATTTCAACCCTGCTTTTTGGATTTTAATTTTCTGTTATACAATATTACGTTATATAACATATAAACAAATGTATTATAAATTGTTTTTAAATTTATTTCATATGAATTTTAACGTAATTAATGAGGAAAAAGTAGTAGTAGCAAACACTATCTCGTCAAGATTCCAGAAAAAGGATTCTTGAGGAGGTGTGTGCGTGTAGAGCAGCGCATTGTACAAGTGTACGTTCCTCATCTAGTCTTCTAGATTGCAACGAAATTCTACATCTGGAATTTTTGATACACCTCCTTTAGCTTGGTCAATTTTTGGTAATATAAAATAGATTTTTGGTAATTTACTATTTTAAATATTTTAGAACTAGAACTATATAAAATATTGGTTGTAATTGGAAAACTTAATTTTAATTTTAAAAAAGAAATCGTTGATTGAATTTCTTTTTTTTTTTTTGAGATAAAACTGATATTTAATTTATCTAATTTTAAATATCTATAAGGATCTCTTTATTGAAATTTTATCTTATAATTCTCTATGTAGAGAATATTTTATCACAATTTCACTAGATTAAAAATTGATTTTCGATGATGTATGAATCTTCAAACAACATAGAGCCTTTTTAATTTTTTACAATTAATGACATGCAAACTCTTTTTTTTTCCTTTTATAATCTATACATAACAAAGCAACTAATTATTTTTCAGGATTTATACTAACATGATAACAAAATTCCGGTCATACACGTGACATTTTGACCATAAATAATGCATGCCACTAATTTTATGGATTGAAGTTATCAAACTCACAGCAAATAGATGTTGAAAATTTGATATTCTTCCAAAACCATCTTGTTATTATAGAATAATATAATATAATAATATAATAATAAATTAGGGGCTTCAGCAGTCTTTGGATCAAGTACCTAACACGTTATTTGTTGAATATTAACAAACAGACCGTTTTCTGAGTATATTAATAATTGAATATGCTCCTCGGTCACAGGGAATATAGTTGTTGTACCCATAAATATCTTGTCATAAGCTGTTATTTTTTTTTTCAAGCATTCTTTACTTATTCTTTGCGATCGGAGTTTTAACTAAAATTTTGATTCAATAAATAAAATTGCCGTTTGATCATTAAATTTAATAATTTACATAATTATAAAAATATTAGAGCAAATTTTTATGTAAATTTCGATATCATTAAACGGTTGTTTAGTTCATTAAATTACATAATTTAATGAGCGTTGAACTCTTCCATTTTCTTGTGAGGAATCTGCTACATTAAAAAAAAGAGGAATTGTACTTTTTTTTTATTTTTTATTTTGAGGCAAGATAAGAAGAAGAGCAAGCATTTTGATAGCTGGAAACTGAATTAGACAATCGAGCACAGCACAACATAGTGCAAGAAACAGTTTCTTCTAAGACAAGGATCAAGTTTCATCACTGGTTCATGCTAAGATAACATAAATCCTATCAACAAAAAAGTAAAAAAGAAAAAGAGAGAACATCATCCTATTGGTGTTTGTTTCGACTCGAGGTTGGATTGATTGTAATATATTTTCTGGCGATTCATCAGTGCCAAGACGGGCAGCCCGCTGCGTCATGGACCGGAGTCACAAAATACAAGTTAGAGGGCTCTGTTACGTACATCGGCCCATTGAAAACCAGGTTAAGTGACATTTACATTTTTCATTTTCGGGCAGCATAAAAATGCCCGAGACTGAGACACTTAGATCGGGCCGCGACATAATTTGGGCCTAGAAATTGAGACACCAGGATCCCTTCTTCCAAGTTCTGACGCTCAGCTCTCACTTGGCGACATTGCCTTGTTCTTTGGAGATCGTCTTTGATTCTTCTTCTTCGCCTTCTCTGAAGAGTGTGCCTCTCTCTCTGTGTCTGTGTCTCCGCGCCAAAACCCCAACACAGTATGTGAGACGAGAGAAACCAGTCCAGTGGCAACTCTCCGGCTCTCCGTTATCTCCCTCTCTGTTTCTTCCTTCGCCTTCGACAAACGCGGGTCCTTCTCCTCGTCGCTTCCCTCCATCGGTTTAGCTGAGGAGTAAGGAGGTGGAATAAAAAATATGGAGAAGATTAAGTGTTGCAATGAGGAAATCTCCTTTGGAGTGGGTTTCTGTGGCCACAGCGGCCATCTCCGCCTCCAGCCTTCCTCCTCCTCCTCCTCGGCCTTAGGTCTACCTGATTTCGTCCTTCCCCCAGCATTCCCTCAAGAAACAACCGAAAGCGTGAGAGAATACCTCGAGAAGAACTACCTTACACCCGATCTCAACCATCTCGAACCCCACACATCAGGCAAGTTGTGGGATTTTGAATGGTTTGAAAAGGCCAAAATCCCTTTGGATCCATCTGCTCCCCGTCATATAATTGCCCCCTCCTGGGAGCTTCCTTTTCGCCGCTCCAGCTCTGAATGGGAACCTGCCTCCATTCAGGTGCTTTTTCTATTTTGTTCTTCTGATGTGTGTGTGTGTGTGTGTGTGGCTTTTTATGGCCAAGTCATGAACTGATTTAATTATATGTGATAGATACAAGTGGAAGAGATGATGGAAGGAGCGCAAGAAGATGTGGGGGGTCTGAATAAATTGCCAGGACCGGCAAAGGACTTTGTACGAGGAAGCCTTAACAACCGCCCCTTCCGTCCCGGTGGTCTTCAATCCTCCAACCTCCTGGCACATAACGGCCAGCTGAACAGTGACAAAAACACTCTGCATGCCAATTGGGTCAGAGAGCTCATCCATCCCGTCAATGGTGGTGCCCCCCTCCCTCAGACTGTTCCTCCTACTTTCCGTAAAGGACTCCAGTTGGGCCCTCTCAAGGTAGCTTCTGTTTTTCCCCTCGTTTCATGTAAATTTTGAATTAATTTCTCATTCCTTGCTATGCTCAATTGCCCCTCTTGATGTGACATTTGTTTCATTTAGGAATATCCATGTAATCAGAAATGTTTGAGAGAGAAGTCTGTTGATGGTGAGGTTGCCGGAACATCTACGAATGAAAATTTGGTTAGTTCATACACATAGAATTTGTTAATTATGGTTATATTATTTCCGTTTGGAGCATGTGTAGTCTGAGATGTTTATTGCTTTGCACCTGGGTGTTATTGCTTTCGTGGGTGCGTTGTCCTCAAAGTGATCATTCAGACAATCAGTTGTCGAATTTCATAATTATAATGACATGAGCAACCAAGCAACTCGTTTCTTAATGTAAGAAAGCATGTACAGTCCCTTACAAGTTTAAACCAAAAATTGTTAGTGTAAATTCATTTTGTTATTGAAGATGCACAAATTTAGTAATGTAGCCTCTTACAAATGCAACAGTGTGACTTTCTGCAAGAAAGTGCCATAAGACGGAAATAAAATTACAAAATGTACAAAGATTTGGTTATTGAATCACTGACTCCCAACATAAATTTGCCACTCAGGATACCAAAGGGCAGCTATGCCGATAAAACTTGTTTTTCGTAATGCATCTTCTCCTAATGCTGCTGTACTCATCTTTTGTATCTTTTAGAGAAAGAGTTTACATATTTGCATCTAGCGCCACCTCTCTTTATACATTTATAAAAAAGGCAGATTCCTTTCAGGAGAACTTCTCTGTGCATTTTGATGATTTATTCAAGAAGGCCTTCGAAGATGATAATATCATCACTGATACAGCTTCTCAAGAGGAAATAACTGTTGAACAACTAGATGGTGATGCTACAAATACCTTCACCGATGTAGAAGTACAAGAAGAAGAAAGTGTTGAACAAATAAAAGTTGATGATGAGAAGTCAGGCAAAGGTGACTGAAGTTTAATTTTGATGTGTGGCAACAGTATACTTATTTGACATTTGTTTTATGCATATTGGGTAATTGGTGTTTCTTTTTAATGGGCAGATACTCAGAGCAGGACGACAACTAAATTGGAAGTCAAGAGAGATGCTAAAGATCATGTTCCAGAAACTCAAGCATCCTTAGATCAGATTTTGCTAATGCAGCCGCAGGTAAAGACAGGAAAAGTTGACAAATTGGCAGATGGAACTAAGACTAAGGATGCTGAGGCTGAGGTATTATAAGTCTTTCATATTTTATCTAACTAACATAGCACACTATTTTTCCTTTTGTAACTTTTGGTGTCATATCCGTCTCTGTGCTGTATTAATTTCTAATCAAGTATTGTTGTTCATTTGTAGGCTTGGGCTCTTGCTGGTGGTAATGAAGAGATTATAAGACGATTTTATGAGCTTGTACCGGACATGGCAATTGACTTTCCTTTTGAACTGGACAAGTTCCAGAAGGAGGTAATTCTTGGTGGTATTTTTGTTAAGAACTTTGGGTTCTTTTCCTTTTTACATTTTCTTCTGCTGTTAAGTTTATACTAGAAGTAACTTGTTTCCATCTCTCATGACACTGGATAAAGGCTATATATTACCTTGAGAAGGGTGAATCAGTTTTTGTGGCTGCCCATACTTCAGCTGGAAAGACAGTTGTTGCAGAGTATGCTTTTGCATTGTCGTCCAAGGTGTATTCTCGCCTCATATGTTTCTCAATTCCGAAATTTTTTAGTAGTTGTAGTTTGGCTTAATTGGTATTTTTAATTCCTTATTCTCATGTTTGCTATTGTTTTCCATATTTTTACAAGGATTTAAACAACTATTATAAAAAAGATAACAACTAGGAAGATACATCATATGGAGAATTACATCAAATTTCCTCTCTTTTTTTCCCCCAAGCATTTCTTTAAACTTGTACTTCTTGGATACAACCAGTTACAGTGTTTTCCTGATGAGCACCGCAGATTTTATTGGAATCAATTTTATTTGAGGGTAGTAAATAATCAATAATTAATTTGTGTCTAATCAGATGCTCTGTACCTAAAATGATACAGCACTGCACAAGGGCTATCTACACTGCTCCTATAAAAACAATAAGCAATCAAAAATATAGGGATTTTTGTGGAAAGTTTGACGTAGGCCTTCTCACTGGAGACGTTAGCATAAAACCAGAAGCGACTTGCCTTATTATGACTACTGAGATATTACGGTCCATGCTGTATAGAGGTGCAGACATTATTCGCGACATCGAATGGGTATAAGAATTCAATCTTAATATTATCTTATTGGTGTTTAATTTTTGGTACTAGTACTATTTTCAGAGAGTGGTTGAGGAAGTTATATTGACCAAAACTTTGATCATGTCTTTTGGATAAACAGGTTATATTTGATGAAGTGCATTATGTAAATGATGCAGAAAGAGGGGTGGTTTGGGAGGAAGTTATTATTATGCTTCCCAAGCACATTAATATCATTCTCCTTTCGGCAACGGTATTCTATCTTTTCTTCCAATTTATTCAAAGAATTATGTAAGAGATTGTATGCTGGAATTGCTATGTTATGACAATATAAACTGCAGTTTCTAAAATCAAGCCAAGAAATTTCCAAACTAAGATACACGTATTGTTGTGGTTGTAGTACTTGCCTATTCCATGTTCGAGTAATTGCTACCCCATTAAAAGGTTTCAAATAGGTTATTTGATGCAAAGTTTTAACTTTTTTAATGATCAGTAGAATGGGCATCAAGTACCGTTATTTTTCCATTTGATGCAAGATATCATATATCATTATCATAATGGCTGCATCCTAGAAGCGTGAGTTTAAATTCTTGTGGAAATTGTCGACGACTATCAAGATGCACATTGTTAAAGGATCCTGTTTCTATCCTGATCTTATATATCCGATCTTATTATGAGATTTCGCAAAAGGCACCCTGACATTGAAAGACTGCATATCATAGTGTTCCTGTATTGAATGCTGAACTTCTTGGTGAATGCACTACAGCATGTTTACTTTTCTTGTTTTCTTTTGGAGGTTTATAAGCGCATCTTTATTGAAAAAAAGGATGAGCATGCTTGTCCGAAATTTACAAAATTCTATTATCACTTTGAAACATCAAGTTCTTTCAAGAATAGTAGGATTTCTTTGCTTTTTATTTTTTGGGCAAGTAATGAAGAAACCATACAACTAGAATGCAATCTGTACATAAGACAAAAGATAATTTTGATGTTTTTTGCAAGAAGAAACTTTTGTTTAGTTGGGTGTCTTTAAGTGTCTCTATAATATCCCCACCAGCGCCCCCCCCCTCCCCCCGGCTATTCTTAACTTGATTGGTATTGGTACAATTGTTATGCAGGTTCCAAACACAGTAGAGTTTGCAGATTGGATTGGTCGGACTAAGCAAAAGAAGATCCGTGTTACTTCGTAAGTGTATTTGAATGTTTGTTTCTTTTTCATCATGTCGTCATTCTATTGTATCTTCTAGATGTCGGATTGATCATTGTAATTTTTAAATTGAAACAACAGAACTACTAAAAGGCCAGTTCCCCTAGAGCACTGCATCTTCTATTCTGGGGAAGTATACACGATTTGCGAAAATGATTTGTTTCTTCCACAAGGGTATAGAGCAGCCAAAGATGCTTATAAGAAGAAAAACTCTCCTAACAGTACTGCTGGTGCGAAACCAAAAGGATCTCTGCCTACAAATTCTAGCCGAGGGGGGATGGCAGGAGGGAGAGGTCAGAAGCAGAAACAACAGCAACTCCAATACCAATTCTCAAGTTCCTCAGGACAACCGAACAGTTCTGGACCCAAGAGAGCATCTGAATCTTCTTCATGGTTGTTGCTTATCAATAAACTCTCCAAAAAGTCCCTGTTGCCTGTATGTTCCTTCTATCCTATAGCTACACTTATTCTTTAGTATTGTCAACCCGGGTTTTTCACTTTGCTTGCTAATTTGTCAGGCTGGAGGCCTGGTACATGCACCGTTCTAACTCAAGTTTATGGAAATGTTGCAGGTTGTGATCTTTTGTTTCTCAAAGAACCGTTGTGATAAATCAGCTGACATGATGTACTCAATTGACCTCACCAGCCACTCCGAGAAGAGTGAGATACGCTTGTTTTGTGATAAAGCTTTTTCACGCCTTAAAGGCTCTGATAAGGACCTTCCACAGGTGGTTTTCTCTTTCCTAAATACTGCGACCTTACCAGCTAGTATTAGAGTTTATAAATCAAACAAAATTGAGGCATGTTGTGCTAATGTGTGCTATTTTTCTGCAGGTTATTAGAATTCAAGGCTTGCTGAAAAGAGGAATTGGGGTGCATCATGCTGGTCTCCTTCCTATTGTCAAGGAAGTCGTTGAGATGCTTTTTTGCCGTGGCGTTATAAAGGTAACCTTCTGTACAATATAAGGAACTCAACCGTATACAATACAGTACTATTAATAATTTTTTTGAGATACCAAGCTTGACCCATGACCTAAACTCTCTAGGATCAGGTTATTGCTAACGTGCTGTTCTAATCTTTAAATGACTTTCTAGATCCTCTTTTGAGGCCAATATTTAGGTTAACAGATTGTTGACTTATTTGAGTTCCCTGAAGCCACTAAAATCTTTTTGATGGATGCATGATGGCATGATGGATGCTGTCACTATTGTGATTTGCCTTCTGATGTCACTGCCCATGCAATCATGAATTAGTAAAAAAAGTATGTTATCCTCCACATCATCAAGACAGGATGCTTCTGTTATGAAACTTTAAGGACTACATTGGTAATATGAAAATTTAGGTGCCAACATGGAGAAAATGTGATACTTTAGGGAATGTGTGTAATTGAACTGATGCACCTAGAAGCTTGATTTGATTCATCATAGGTTCTCTTCTCTACTGAGACCTTTGCGATGGGAGTGAATGCTCCGGCAAGAACAGTAGGTTCCTTCAAACTTCTTTCAACTTTATAAGAAATCAATCCTTGTTTGTGCAAATCATCTTTCGGTACCTAAACCATATCTTTTTGTCTTGTCTTGTGTTGTTTTGTTTCTTCTTTTTTGCTAAAGGTGGTGTTTGATTCCTTGAGGAAATTTGATGGGAAAGAGTACAGGAGGCTGTTAGCAGGGGAGTATATACAAATGGCAGGACGAGCAGGTCGTCGTGGCCTAGATAACATTGGCACTGTCATAGTGATGTGTCGTGATGACATCCCTGAAGAGAGTGACTTGAAAAATCTGATTGTAGGAAAACCCACCCGCCTTGAATCTCAGTTCCGTCTCACCTACACCATGATCATGCACCTCCTTCGTGTTGAAGACCTTAAGGTAGCAGCTCATTGAGTTTTATTTATTTATTCATCTCTATAATTGCAAGAGAGAATGGGAAATGTGTTAAAGTTGTTTCTTTGTGGCTAGATTGAAGACATGCTAAAGAGAAGCTTTGCTGAGTTCCATGCTCAGAAGAATTTGCCTGAAAAGCAAAAGGAACTTCTACTGATGCTACGCCAGCCCCTTAAAGCTATTGAGTATGTTATCTTCTTGCACTTCTATATTGTCTAACTGCAGCTGTGAGAAACTAATAACGTTGGTGTTGCTCAGGTGCATAAAAGGAGTTCCAGCAATTGAAGAGTACTATGATATGGCAGTACAGGCAGAGACGTACAGGGAAGCAATAGCAGAGGCACTCATGCAGTCGCCCTCTGCACAGCAAATTCTTTCTCCTGGACGAGTTGTTGTCGTCAAATCAAAATCAGTTGAGTCTTTTTACTGTTAAGTTCTTGTTATCTTTTCCATTGTTTTAGAACTCTAAAATAACTGGGATTCTATTTACAGGGGGAAGAGCATTTGCTGGGTGTAGTACTCAAGTCCCCATCTACTATTTACAAAAATTACCTTGTTCTAGTCCTGACGATTGAATCCCCTACTAATACATCAGCATTGTTACCATCATCAAGGCAACCTGGATCAAACAGAGATCAATTAGACAAAGGAAGTGCCAATTTCCAAGAAAGCGGTGTTTTTGTATTGGCCCCAAAGAGTAAAAGAGGGTTGGACGATGACTATTCTGTCTCATCAAGTTCTTCTCGCAAAGGAAGAGGTGTTGTGAATATTGAGGTGCCAAAGTATGGTGTTGCAGCCGGTACAAGCTATGCAGTTATTGCACTGGAGAGTAATACAAAGGAGATAATCAGCATATGTAACTGCAAAATGGAGATAGATCAGGTGAAGCTTCTAGAGGAACCAAGCAATGCCATCTACTCAAAGACGGTTCAAAAGCTTATGGAGAAGAAGCCTGATGGAAGTAAATACCCTCCTGTCTTAGACCCTGTTAAAGGTATCACTGTGAATCACTGCCATACTCAAAATTTAAATTTATGTGATGGGACATGATGTAGTATATCCACACAGATCTGAAGTTGAAGGATATGGTGGTTGTGGAGCAATACTGGGCATACAATAAACTGCTGCAAAAAATGTCAGAGAACAAGTGCTATGGCTGTATTAAATTCAATGAGCATCTTTCCTTGATTAAGGAGCAGAAAAGGCACAAAGAGGAGGTTAATGCTTTAAAGTTCCAAATGTCCGATGAGGCTCTCCAACAGATGCCTGACTTCCAAGGCCGTGTAATTAAATATTATCTTTCTTTCTTTCTCTTTCTTTCTTGCCTGCTTGATTTCTTTCTTCTGTTGTTGGCAACTCCGAATGACTAGAAAAGTATGCAGATAGACGTGCTGAAGGAAATAAATTGCATAGATGAAGATTTAGTCGTTCAACTAAAGGGGAGGGTGGCATGTGAGATGAACTCAGGTGAGGAGTTAATATGCACAGAGTGTTTATTTGAGAACCAATTAGATGACCTTGAACCCGAAGAAGCTGTTGCTGTCATGTCTGCTCTCGTCTTCCAACAGAACAACACTTCTGAACCCTTTCTTACTCCCAAGCTCTCTCTTGCTATCAAAAGGTACATAATATCGGACTCACTTTACTACTATTTGTCTCTCTTCTGTTTTCCTAAACACATGCATGCAACTAAAGTGCTTCTCTTTTGTTAGACTTTATGATACAGCAATCAGACTAGGGGAGCTGCAAGCTCACTTCAAAGTAGCTGTGGACCCGCAGGAGTATGCACGTGACAATCTTAAGTTTGGCCTTGTTGAAGTTGTGTATGAATGGGCCAAGGTATCACCCATTGCCTTGCTTTAATTCAATTATTTTTTTACTTATCTACACAGGTCATGATGGTACCTAATAGTTTCCCCCTTCTTTTAATGTTGTGTGCATTTGCATTGCAGGGAACTCCCTTTGCTGAAATTTGCGAGCTAACAGATGTATCCGAAGGGTTGATAGTAAGAACAATAGTAAGATTAGATGAAACTTGTAGAGAGTTTAAGAATGCGGCTGCAATTATGGGAAATTCTGCTCTTTTTAAGAAGATGGAGGTAGCTTCAAATGCTATCAAACGTGACATTGTTTTTGCCGCTAGCCTGTACATCACCGGTGTCTAGTTCTTACTTCTTTTACTCACATTAAATACCTTACATAGTTAGATCCCTTTTCAACTACTAATTTTCTACTTGTGGTTAAATTAATTGGTTGAAGGTGCTTAACTGAGTTTAGAAATGATTCAAACTTCATTCCTACTACTATCAGGAATGCAGGTTGATATAGCTAATTTTGTCCCCTGTAGTAATATGTCTTTTATTTTTGTGATTGAAAACACATCTAATTTCATGCCTCTGTATGACCTATCCATATAGCAGGCACCAGCACTGAAAATATACTCTCTGACACTTGTTCGTATAATAAACAATGAGGGATCCAATTTTTGTTTGCCAAATCGGTGCCAATGAAGTAAAATTCAAATAACTTTCTTTAAACTTTAAAAAAAAAATTAGTTGTTAAGATATATTATATATTTCATATGTTATATATAGAGTAAAGTTAGCGTGAGTTTAAGCTCATCAAGAATGTCGGTGAGTTTAATTCAAAAATCTATTAAATCGAGTTCAAATAACAAATCTAATTTGTTTAATAAATTCTTTATATCAAATTCTTATAGAATACTGAATTTTTCTATTTTTAGAGTTTTTTAAGTATTTATTTCAATTTTTTTTCAAATGATTTATTCTAATATTCAAATATTTATTATTTTATTATTATTTTAGAATTATTTTTAAAATCTGAAAAAAATAGTTAGAAAACTCTAAAAATAGAAATTTTTGTTAGCTTAGTAGATTTTGATATGAAGAATATTGAACAACTCAGATTTATCGTTTGGAGCTGTTTCGATAGATTTTTGAGTTAAGCTCATCACGGGTGTTGGTGAGCTTAAACTCACACTAGCTTTATTCATTATATGTATATAAAGTTTTACGTTATTTTAATTTTATTTGAGCATGTATGAAGAGCTAATAAAATTAACGGTCTAAATTTTGATAATTTAACCTCCTCTTTTACCGGTTATTGAAATGAAGTCAAAATCTTATAATTATATATATATATATATATATATATATATATATATATATATATATGTTATTGAGATGATATAATTAATGGTCTAAATTTTGATAATTTAACCTCTTTTTATCGGTTATTGAAATGAAATTAAAATCTTATAATTGTATATATATATATATATATGTTATTGAGATGATATAGAATATATATCTAACGGATTAAATTTATAAATTTAAATATAAATAATAAAATTAATATCGTTTGAATGCCGAAGGCACGCTTAAGACTCTGCGCCTCGAAACTTAAAGTTCTAAGGCGCCCCTTTCTTTAAAACCATAAACTTCAGCAAGAGATAGGCTTATTACCTCTTCCGCTCCTGAACCAGTACTCAGATAAAAGAAATAAAAGGAGTCAAACCAACCCTAAAGCTCCAGGTAAGCTCCTCGTTAGCGGCCGTCGGAATATCCTTTCGAGAAATTGACTTTCATTTATTGATCACATGAAACCGTAGTAGAAAAAGTGAAATCATAAGGTGAATGTCTTCTTTGAACGTAGGCAAGAACGCTTGGATTCGACTGAAGAGGAGAAAAGGTCAAAAGATATGAGCGCGGAGCACTTGAAGTCACTTGGTCGAGGTTCTAAAAAAAAAAGGAAAATATTTTTCTATCTATTAATTTGCAAATATTCTAAGATTTACTATTGATATATAACTTGAATCGGATTAGTATATCTTGTAGATAGTTACTTGATCAAGGTTATTTCAAAAAATAGGAAGTTCAGCACCACCCGACTCGAGTACCTAAACGTTGATCATAGTCTGCTGCGAGACCACTGCCTGCGTATATGAAGAAAGAGCACACTTCTTTTTTACATCTGGTTCTTAGTTGTTCAATATCGAGGAGGAGTAGAAAGAGTTCGCCGAAGATTGAATGAAAGGAGTGAATGCTTTTTTCTGCCCCCAGAAAGAGTAAAAAGATAGGCATTTGGATCGGAACAGGTAGGAAGCAATGGAATAGGTAAGTAAAATAGGTAGGTACCTGAAAAAAGTAAAGTAGGATAAGCTGCGGAACAGGGGGCCGTGTACTATAGATTTAAACAAACGTAACCAATCCCAGACCCGACAGGGGTAGGTTTCTGCCTTCGCTCGAACCAACAACTGAAGTTTTTCCCAAGTCTGAAGATAGAGATGAACCATCTGCTGTTCAAGATTGGCTTAGTGTTAAATCATCCACTGCTCTCTTTCCTCTTGTTTTTGGTGAATTATCAGTGAATTTGGCTAAAGCACAAGAAAGAACGTTGTATTATTCAAAGTCGATTCTCGTAACTGCTGTTGTCTTTATCCGATTCTACCTTTTTTGTCATTTTTGGTTGGCCCTTCCATTTCACAGTTATTTGAGAAAACAAAGCGCCAGTCCGATGCAACATCAACGAATCGGCGACAGTATGTCTTCATGTTCGCACAGTTTCTGACCTGGTAAAGGTTTTCACACGGCTCTTAAGGAGCTCCGTAATACACTTCGGTGAGCTGGTTTATTGAGGCGGACATTTCAAAGTATTTCGACTCATTTGATCATAAGCTGCTTGTGAAAGCGGTTGCTGAGTGAGTGCAGGACCCGGCATCCAAAATGCTAAGAAAGACCAGCAAACCTTTTCCCTGTACTCTTTAAAATTCTTTCCCCCTTCACTCTAGAAGCATTTTGTATTTGCTGGTTTTCCTGAGTCAATTGTTCATTGAGTTCGCATTGATCGCGAAACACAGGTTGTATTGAAACCCAGGCATAAAACTCCTTTGACTTTGAAAATAAGGTGCATAAACGTTTTGATATCGATAATCATTGACATTGAATTTCTTTTTATAAACAATTAGCCTAGTAAACAATGGTAAATGTCTTTTAACAACGGTTTTAAATTCTACTGGGTTTGGCTAATAAGAACTTTGATTAACATCCTTGATCATTGCTCCAAAACCATTACATGCAGGTATTAAAACATAAAAAGTACCGGGGAAAATGATGACAGAGGTAGCATTGGATATATAAAGGGAACAAAGGATAAACACCTTGTCCAGCACCAAATCATATAAAAGTGATATATAAAGGGAACAAAGGATGACATTATTAAAATTGTTTTACACGGTACATGCCTGTGAAAAATCTAGTTGTTTGGGACGTAAGAAGAATAAAAACAGATCAATAAAAAATGCCCAACTAATGAAAAATTCCCCGAATTTAGTAAGATGCTCCTTGTTTGCTGCTTTTGCTGTTCCAACTTAATGTGCGTGTAACTTTAGTTCCTGTGAGACCGAGAATCAGGGAAAAGTGAAAGAGCAAAAAGGAGGGAGAAAAATAATAAGGCGGCTCTGGAGTTTGCCTAGTGTTTCATGAAGGATTTCTTGATCTGCACATCAAAAATACAGAAAAGAACTAGTAAGAGTTTTGTAGCAGCATTTGTTGAAGAACGAGTGGCAGCTAAAACAAATGAACATAAACTATAATTGTCATTGGTTGAAAGATGTTATATAGGAGAAACTAGAAATACCTGCTCCAAAGTCAAAAACATGATAACATTCCATGATCCTAGCCTAACAAAATTTGGGAGGAAGCCCTTGTAAAATGCAAATATTCCCTGCAATTGATCATACAATTTTCTCCAGTTAGCTACAAAATTTACATTCTTCTAAAGATTGTGTTTGCAATTTTTTTCTTGTATTGTTTAAGGCCTATTAAAATTTAATAAATACAGCATCAACAATCAATCGCTTTATCGAACAAATCAATGGTGTGGTGTTCAAAGCCTACTATTATCGAATGTAGGAAACAAAACTAGGTTCTGGCTTCCTGAGATTTACTACTTTAACAGAGAAGCACAAGTCATACAAGTGAATTAAATGTGAAAAGAAGGAAAACAGAAAAGGGAGAAGAACTATACATCATTCTTCAAAGTTCTGATGAAGCAATCAAAGGTACTTTTATATGATGGATCCCCCATCATTCTTGATTTCACCTGTAGAACACAATGTCCATAAAATAAGTTTTTGTCAATTGTATAACCGTAGAGTGATAGACCAATGGCAGCATTTGTGTATAATTATACCACATCAATAGGAGAACCTATGCAGACAGCAAAAAACCCAGCACCCAATCCAGCCAAAAGATGAGTCCAAACATTATCAGAGAACCCTGGAAGCTTCAATATTGTCTGCAATCAACAAAGCAAGTAAATTGTAGGACACTGGCACGGGCAAATAGTTAATAGTTCATAACACAGACAAGTTAAGAATTAATGATGAACTTTTTTCATTTAAAACCTGTTTCACTTGATCATAGCTGGCCAATTCTGCGGCATTTACTATGGCATTCCGAGCAATATTTGGTCCAAGCCCAGTCCACAGAGCCCCCAATCCTTCCTGAAAGAGATGTCAAAATTCAAACATAAGCAACAAAACTTGAAATACATTCCATATATCAAGTAAATGGCAAACCTGTCTGATAATAGTGGCATAAGCATTGAGTGCTCCAGAGTACCGTTTCTTCACACCAGAGGAGAGCTTTCCTTCAGATTGAAGCCTTATTTTGACCAGATCAGTTGGATTTGCTACCGTAATTGCTATTGCTCCTGATTTTAGAATTAAAAGATATAAAAGGATCAAAATCAACCTGCTGCTGTGTTTTGTGTATTAAATACTACAAGCTCATAAACAATCATAAAACACTTAATGAAAATGGAGTAAGTTGGTCACAACGACAAAATTACATACCAGTTGTCAGTGCAGCTAATATTTTCTTTGACAGAGGAACATCTCCAAAATGGTTTCCACCAACATAGAAGGATTTAACCTTAATAGTAGGACGGACAAGCCAATGAGTTTAAGCAGATACATAGCCGAACAACCAAAAAAAAGGATAGATGCTTGCTAGAAAGGATATAAAGAGACAAACAGGATCATAGAGGCCAATGCGAAGGCCACCAAAGAGGCATTGGCGGTGGAGACCCGGTATAATGCCTTTCCAAAGAGCAGCTACTCCTTCCTCCCTTATAATCGTTGCAATGGTGTCAAGCAATCCCTTGTATTTGGCTGCGGTTGCATCTCCTGCTGCCGCTTTTTTCTGTAGCTGAAGCCGTACTTTGGCTGTGTCTATCGGAAGCGTTGTTGCCTACACAACCATCAAAAACCATGTTACTTCCCAATTTCCTTCATTTTACATGTATTTTTACTGGTATGGTTTACTGATGCAATGCAGCTGGTAATTAAGTAAGAGCAAATGCACTTGAAAATTACTTGATAACTGGTTTGATTACACAGATCTTTCTGGAGGAGGAAGCGAATTAACTCGGAATGGATGGATAATTAATGAAATTAAGAGAGCATAAAGTAAAGTGACATTGATCGGAGAAAGGATTTGATGAAAAAGGAGTACCTCGGCGAAACAGGCGGCGATGGCACTACTAACGAACAAAGCGGCGAAGGACAGCTCTTGATCGCTCATGCTGTCCACCGCCGAGTTGTCTAAAACTCTAAATGAAGCTCAAGCTATGGCTACTCGCCTCGTCAATAAAAAGCGCCGAGACAGAGAGAGAGAGAGAGAGAGAGAGAGAGAGAGAGAGAGAGGAGAAGAGATGGTCAATGCCAGAATGCGAATGTCAAATTGGTCTCTCTAGATGGTGCAATGTCAAAGGAAGATCTCCCTCGCGATTGAGATTTTGAGAGAGAGAAGAGAGAGACGAGTAAGAAGTAACAAGTAGATCTGTGACCGCGCTGATGGCGTTGAAGTTGTACCAGGAGAGAGACGTAGAACTGGAGAAATAAACACTAGAGCTAGCTTATTATTTGCTATCAACTAATTTAATTTAAGAGGTATGATAATTATATATTAATTTTATATTTTAATTTTGTATTTTATAAGATTCTGAGTGGAAATCTTCAAAATTTTGAGAATAGACTTTGTAAATTAGAGATAGAATGTTTAAAATATTTAAGACTCGTATTTCTCATTTTATATATATACACGAGATAAAAATATTTATATTAATGTTTAAATATATTTATGTATAAAATAAATATAACAGATTACAGTGTCGTGTCGTGAACTGTAATAGATTGTTATGATCTGTAACACATATCAGATCACTTTATTATCATATATTATACTAATTATTAATATTGAATCATAAAGATAATAATAATTTCCCTTAATTTAATTAATTGTATATAAATGCGTCGCGTTTCTGGTTCTGAAAAACACAAACAAATAATAGCAAACTATGATATTACGATCTGGTCCTCAGATCTCAAAATCAAGGACATTTAATTTACACTTATTTGCACGAATTAAAGACTAAATTTTAATATCAGTCCTCTTTCAGGGGAAAAAAACAGACGATACGGACCCACTTTCAGATGGTAGGAAACCCAGAAAAAAACTAAAAAGACGTCCCATAGAATAAAATATTCCTTCATAAATTTTTTTTAAAATAAGAGCTTAGGTTAGTCTGTCATTTATTTTTTTTCAAATATTTTTTGTGAGATTTGAACTTACGTCTCTCCGTAAAAAAACGAGACCTATCACCACTGTAATAGACCTGCGATTTCAGAAAAGAAAATTTAAGACTTGCTTTTTCTGTATCTTCAGTCAGAATAATAATTTAACATAGCAAATTTTAACGTTTTCTAAATTTAATACACATTCTATTGGTTTTGTTACGATTATTGAAATAAGTTCAATATAAATATATTCATCACTTCTAGTTATGAATTATATTTTTTATAAGATATTCAAGCATTTTGGTATTGGAGAAAAGATGCCACCTGTTATTTTATTTGTTTCTCAATCTAAATTATTGCAGTCAAAGACGGTTTCTTTTTTTCTTTTCTTTTTTGTTTTGTATATTATCAAGCAGAAGCAACTGTCAATGAATTAAATATGGTATCGTAATAGATGATTCTTCTTCTTCTTCTTCTTGTATTATTTTTATTTGTTTTAATAAAAAAACTTTTCTTTTTTTTTATCAGAAAGGCTTGTCTTGAATTTGTCTATCAATAAAATTAAGCAACAATTCTATCAAAACATAAGCTTGTAATTAAATGACTGGCACTTAATAATAAGGGTTAAAATAAGATAAAATTGACATTTAATTTACATCAAAATGAATTGAACTCAAAACAATTATTGGCACACCGTATTTTCGTAACCCCAAAATTACATTTTTGTCAAACGGTATTTGGCAATACATGTATGAATCCTTGTATTTTGAAAAATTGTGTACGTGCAAGCATGTAATATTTATTATCTTATCAGAAGGAGAAAGGTATATATTGAAAGAGAATAACACTTAATTTTGTATGAGAAGTATAGAGAAGACTTGCTTGCATTCATTATTGATAAGAATGAGAATAAATTTTTATATCTTATTATTATTATCATTTTGTGGAAAAGAAAATTACAAGTTATCATAGCATCAAAATACAAACATATTTATACAATGTGTTGATGGGCTTTGTTGAAACATTAAATAGGCCATACTTTTTCTGTGCCATTTCTATAAACTCAAGTCCAGTTCTCAAAATCTGAATGGACCATGTGATTAGAGTATAGGATATGTTAATGATCACTTGATAATACTTATTTTAATAATTTTAATAATGAATTTTTAAATAAATTTAAAAAAAATTTTAAAAATTAAAAAAATTTATAGACATATTTTTAAAGTTATAGATTGATTGTGTTTCAAATTTTATACAATTTGAATTTCATTTGATGGTTTATTAAAGAATATTAAAATTTATGTAATTTGTAACGGTCCATATTTAATGGTATTTGATGAAATATTAAATGTAATTTAAATTGCATGAAATTTGAAACATGGTCAATCTATAAGTTCATGAATATATCTATAATTTCATTTGCATTATATTCATAAGAAATTTTTTCAAATATTCTGAATTTGCTTGAATGAATGAGAAAAATAATCTTCAATTATTTTAGTGTTTGATTTTCATTCATTTCTTCAAAAAAGAAAAGAAATTACATGTTTTTAGTTGCATTTTCATTGCTAATCAACATCTTGAATGAATAGAAATATTAAAACGACAACACTATATATATTCAAGACAGATCATCTTTTTAATTCTTTTTCACTTAACTTTCTCCGTTCTCATAAGAACTAACCTTTGATTTAATAATTAGAACAATATTCTCCGTATAAGAGATTGTAATTTCAAAATTCGACCGAAAAAACTTCTTATAGATACTTAAAATTGAAAAAGCTTAATTCTCATTTTTATTTTTTTAAAAAATATATATATTTTTTTCATTTCTCATATGTAGAACCTAACTTTTTTACATTACACCTCGTATTAGGTATGAATGATTTATAAAAAATTTAAAACAGTCCTTTAGTGCAGTATATCTTTTTGTAACGAATGCTTTCAATATTCATAAGATAGACTTTAAAATTCACATCCGCTGCCATAGTGTTTCTGTTATAAAATTACAACACACGATTTCGACCGTCCATATGAATCATGCACACATCTCAAAAAAATCTTCCTAAATAGCGACATTGTTCCGTGTGTGTTCGATCAAGAACAAATGGTTGAAATTGTATGTTATAAAATTAGTGTTATTATAACTATGACAGTGGATACAAATTCATGAACTTTATATAAATTTCTTTTCTTTCATTAAGTACATTGAATAGAATAAATGAAAGAAAAAAAAATTCAAAGTATTATACTCATGAATTAATTTACCATTAATTCATCCAACAAACATTCCATCTCTTGGCTTATTTAAGAAACCTAGGTTCTTTGATTAAGCAAAGCATTCTTCACTTTCTCTTTTCTCTTCCACTCAATTTATATATTTGATTTGAGATGAATCACAACCTCTGTTTCTACCTTCTTCATCAACTCAACTCAAAATAAGAAAAGATCAACTCAAAAGATACGATGAAAAATCATTAATTTGGCTTTCGCTGACACTCCGCGTTCAATCGATAGTGGACTTGAAAAGGAAGTCTTCGATTGATTGAACTCGGGGGCGCCGATGAAAGTTTAAGATTAAGATTGATGTTGTTTTTAACATATTTGCATGGTTGATCTTTGGATTAGTGGATATTTTCTATTGAGTTGATGAAGAAGGTGGAAATAAGATTGTTGTTGATTTTAGGAGTATATATACAAGCAAGCCGCCGTCTAACTTGTTCGACTCGACCTAAAAAAAATAATAGATTTAAATTTTATTCAGATACGAATTGAATTTTAATTAATTTACATATACATATTGATTGTTGGATTTTATAAAATATATTGATTGAAATCCAACCTGACTGTATAAAATAATTGAATTGTATCTCTCT
Organism: x Bolboschoenoplectus mariqueter; assembly: GCA_037678475.1. Lineage (NCBI taxonomy): Eukaryota > Viridiplantae > Streptophyta > Magnoliopsida > Poales > Cyperaceae > x Bolboschoenoplectus > x Bolboschoenoplectus mariqueter. The sequence continues at coordinate 371,791 of CM075242.1, read as the reverse complement.
ATAATTTTTTAAAGAGTTCTAAATTATGTTTTGACTCAATATAGTTTTAAAATGAATCGTGATTAGCCATCGTTAAATTTTTTTTTTATCTTTTATTTTTTAAATAACTTGTTTATTTATTATTATATTAGTAGTGTCTAATGAATGATTTTGTTGTTGTTAGTAAAAAAATATTCGTAATTATCTCACTACGAAATTTATAGAAGGAGATAAGTAGATTAAAGAAATAAAAGCCTCATTTCGTGACTTATTTGTAATTATTTTTTCGGGACTCATTTCGTAATTATTTTTCAGGAGGATTCCTATGGACTGATTTTTAGTTTCAATATTTTTCTAAATTTATTTAAAAAAATCATTATTAAAATTATCCAATTAATAAATAATCTAAAAGAAAAATAATATATTTATAATTTTTTTACCACAATTAAAAAAATATTATTAAAATTATAAAAATTATTTTCAAAGTTCACAAAAATAAATCATTACAAATGAATCCTAACCCAATTCACGTTCCTATATTTAGGTTTAAAGTGCATCTATTGAGCGGTAATAATAAGTCCTCTGCGCTGCGCAACACAGGACGATCGATCTTCAGTAAAAAAAAAGAAATTAACGAATTACCATGTAGGCAGCGAAGATTATCAACTGAGGGAACCTTAACACCGAAGGAATCAATCAATCGATCGATCGATTACAAAAAAATCATCGCATCGGCGTCCTAATCCGAGTGTAAACACGTCAGTTGACTCGGGATTCGGGAGTTGGTTCTCGTCTCTCCTTGGCAGCGAAGCATTTATTACTTCGTTATCTACGCTTTTCACTCTCCTTGACTATTTTCTCTTTCAGAGTCGAATTCTAGATTGGAGCCAACCATTACCTCTTTTTGTGCCTGATCCCGATGGAGCAGCAGCAGCAGCAGCCTCTACTCTCAGGAAATGACAATAGAGGGGAGTCTTGGAGGTCGTACGAGTACCTGGGAAGGAGCACATCGCTGCACATTCCGACTGGAGAGGAATTGGTGAGCGGAGAGGAGGTCCGATTGGCATCCAATTTCTCCGACAGTGACAGGATCAGTTGCTACCCTCCTTCCATCCATGGTGCCCTTGTCGGCTCCCCCGATCCACCCCTTCCCCATCCCCATCCCCCTTCTCATGGTATTATTATTTCTTTTATTCCAAACTACACTTGGTAATTTCTGCTACAATCCGATTGTGTTACTGATACGGTTGCTCGATTCCGTTTCTAGTTAAGGAGTTAATATATATATATATAAATAGATACAAGTTATAAATTAGCTCAATAACAGAATGAAATTTCTAACGTATATGATGGAATTGACATGTTAATTGCTTTTTAAGGAGGCTATACATATCAGGGACAGACAGGCTACAATGATTACCAATCTGGTTACCCTTCAACACAAATTGGCAGGTTCGTGATCCCAACCGTTCCTTCCACTATTTATTTTACCACAAATTTTGCTTTCATTAAACCAATACAGCATTCACATCTTTGTGTCATTTTTAAATTTTTCATCTTAACTGTGTTTGTTGGGAATTGGGGTACCATACGTCCTATTTGAACATATACCAAGAAATTCTCCTTTGTTTTTTTTTAACAACTGAGTAAACTATGGGAGTAGATGTCTAAGTGAGTTGAAGAACTTTTTTCTGGAAAATAAAATATCTATTTGAGGGAGTAATGTAAATCTAAATCAATTTGCAGTAGTGTACTGGACGAGGTGGAAATAAGACAGCTGCTGATAAGCCATGTAGGGCATCGGTGTTGCTGGGGAAGTGGACCTGCACGCAGGTGGAAGATCACTTCTATTGAAGACTGTAATGTGTATGTGGGGACATTAGAAACCTTCACTGAGGAAAGAGACACTGTAATAGAACAAGAGCCATACTTGGGTGGAGAGATCGATGGAGCAGACAAAGGACCACAGCTTGGAATATGGGAATTGGATTTACGGGTTCATTTCCCGCAACTGTTCATTACTGACAAGGAGGTCAGGTTCAAAATCCCTCACTCTGAAGCTGTTAAAAAGTGCTCTGGTAAGTTTATTTTTCCTTCACTGTCAGCATTTGTTCCTTTCTGTCATTTTGAATGGAGGAAGGATTGATGGTAACTGTGGCTTCGTGAATTGTCAGGATGTATCAATATCCAGGCATATCAAGCTCTGAAATGAGATTAGCAACTATACAAACTATACTAGATTTTTTATATTTAAAACTAAGATGTTATTTTTTTTTCTTAATTGTGCTTGAATACTTGTTTTCTTTTAGTGAGAAAGTGTTGATGGAAAAGGAACCTGAAATATGGAAAAGAATTTCAAATTTGAGGATAAGCCTTTTGTTGACAATATTATTAATATATTTACATTTTTTTTTGTTCTGTTCTTATTCACATGTATGCTACTGCTGATGTGGTATGAATGATCTTTATATTAGTAAGTTGAAAATTTCAGATTGCAATGGTCGAGGAGAGATTGCTTGTGCATCTTGCAATGGCAAGGAAAAACAGACAACGCAATGCTCTGCATGTTATGGAAGAGGCTTAATTGCTCACCGAGATGGATCTGATACCATGTATGATTGTCACACCCTAGTTATCATTCAAATGTCATAAATGCTTTTCCCGATTCGGTAAGTTAATGAGATCTGTGTGGATACATGTGCTTTTTTGCCCTCTTTTTGGCAGATGTACAAATTGTAGCGGCAAGGGGATCCTGCTCTGTGCAGTTTGCCGATCAAAAGGAAGCATGAAGTGCAATACATGTGAGGGCCATGGTTCTCTTCTCACCCGCAGCATTGCTGTTGTCAACTGGTAACTGTTTTATCTTTTCATTTCCAGTTGAATCTTATGATGTTCTGATGCTTTGATGCTAATGAAGTTATATATCATGTTTATCCAGGAAGACATTATCTACAAAAAAGGTTAGTGCATCAAGCGGAGCTGCATCAGTTCCCGATGAAGTATTTCACAAGGCAAGAGGTGTGCAGCTGTGCAACATGCAAGCATACCAGTGCACCCCAGCCTTCTTCGCAGATTCTTACCATTTAAACAACTTCTCATCCCAAGTCATCGCCAGCCGTGCACCTGTGCCTCCCTCTGCTCGTGTCATCACTGAACGCCACATCATTTCCGTCCTGCCTGTCACACGTGTCACCATGGCACACCGTAAGCGCTCTTTCAGCTTTTATATTGTTGGTTACAGCAGGGAGATCTTTATTAGGGATTATCCATCTAGGTTTTGTTGGGGCCTTTGTTGTTGTTTTGAATGGCTCAATGTTTAATATGTTATTTGTTGTTGTTGCTGGAGTGTGAAGGTATTAGAGAGTGTATATGTTACTTCTACTGTGATGGTTGTTTCTGATGTTTGCCAGATCCGAGGGCAAAATCGTCGTCATTTGTCATGGAATAAAGAGAGATGTGCTATCTTGTTGATGTATTATGTTAATTATTTTGTAAATAAAAAGAGGGAGATTACTGTACATTTTTTATGATATTGACAATCATAATATATAGTTTAAATTACTATTTATTAATTTTAATTTTATTGAATGTAAAGAGTCTCTAGGAAAATCCTTAATGAACACTGAATATGATCATTCTTGATTTTTCTTCCATTAACAATTGCTGCTCTAAACCCCTGGCAATATTGATAAAAGTTTTTGTACAAGAATAAATTTATCGAGGATATTAATATGTTATAATTATTGGAAAGTTTAGAGAGTATTTGTGATAAAAGTATTTATATCCGAACTAAAAGTTCGACTCTCCCAAGATTTTATCTGAGATTGAATTTAGTTTTGATTGAAAATAGTTTGATTAAATAAAATTGGCAATATTATATATCTCTGTCTCATTCCTTAGGAAATGTGTTTTCTCATGCATCCTAAAAGAAAAAAAAAGACAATATATAGAAAGATCTATTCCCTGGAAAAAATAAGACAAAATTTAATAATTTTTTATCCAACAATTTATATAACGATATAATATTGAAAATTGAAGATGAGGGATCACTATACAATAATTTTAACATTCTCGACTTTATAAGACAAAAATATCAAATTTCATACAATATAAATATTATTTGATTGTGCATTAAAGATTGTTAATTTCATACCATTAAAATTTTCAAATCACTTAATATACGATGAAACATATATTAAATCTCATTATATTTTATAGACATAATATATAGATTTATATATATAGATCGTGTCTATAATATTAAGTTTTAATCCCATGTCTAAAGGGTCCTAAAGACCTGATTTTTTTTATTTTAAAAAATTATTATTAAAAATTAAGTAAATAGAAAAATCACATGAAAAATTAAAAATATAGAAAGATTGAATTTTCAAAATTAATCCCGAAACCGTACAGAACACTGTATTAATATTTTTTTATACAAAATAATAATGTATTAAAGGTCAGATTTTTAAAGTCCGGTCCTTTGGTTTGGTTTCGTAAAGTTTGGAGACAGATTTTGAAAATTCAACCTTCTTATATTTATAATTTTTCATACAATTTTCTTATTTATTTAATTTTTAATACTAATTTTTTGAAATAAAAAAATCGGCCTGAAGACACCCCATACTTTAGAAATTGCTATCAAACACATAAAATAGTAACTTATTTAGCATGTTTCCTCTATTTTTTCACTTCGGTAATTGGTTTTGGCTAATTCGTCTTTTCTTTTCTTGCACATAGTTCGTCGAGACAACTGTGTTTTCTAAAATTTCCTGAAATTTGCTGTTTTTTTTCCGGATTTAGAAATTGATATTTTACACAATCAATTTTCCTAATTTTACCCTGAAAATTACTTTGGATATACCGTATACTTTAATGTTTTTAGATTTTCAAAATTCTGAAACCTGTAAACAGCCAGTTTGTGGTCACTCCGAAAAGGTTAACAGCTGTAGCAAAATTTGAAATTTGAAATTTGAAATTTGAATGCGACAGCCAGGTCAGCAAAACGCATTTCAATTTTTTTTTAACCGTTGTCATTCCCAACAGTTCGAGCCCCGGTCAATCCAGCTGGCCTCCACCACAAATTTGAAACCGCAAACTCCAAAAAACCCTATCACCTTTAACCTGCCATTATTTAATTTGGTAAAACAGGAAAAAGAAAACAAACCTTTTCTCAAAAACGCCGACTAGCCGTTACTTTCCCCTTTTTATTTATAGTAGTTTATACACACAAATCCTCTTTGCTCCTCAATTCTTCTCTTCCCTTTCAATATTCAAACCACAATCCTCTTTAATTTCTCCTCTCCTCGCTCTCTTACTTCCCCAAAAACACAAAGATGCGTGAGATTCTTCACATCCAGGGAGGACAGTGTGGCAACCAAATCGGTGCCAAGTTCTGGGAGGTGGTTTGTGCCGAGCATGGCATTGATGCCACCGGCCAGTACACCGGCGATTCCGATCTGCAACTCGAGCGAATCAATGTGTACTACAACGAGGCTAGTTGTGGCCGCTACGTGCCACGCGCTGTGCTGATGGATCTCGAGCCTGGGACCATGGACAGCATCAGATCTGGGCCCTTTGGTCAGATCTTCAGGCCGGACAACTTTGTGTTCGGCCAATCCGGTGCGGGCAACAACTGGGCCAAAGGACACTACACCGAGGGTGCCGAGTTGATCGACTCTGTGCTCGATGTCGTTCGCAAGGAAGCCGAGAACTGCGACTGCTTGCAAGGTACATATTTACTATATAAGCATTTCGTCAAACAGTTGGTGAGCCATTCTTTGTCATTGAGGAGTTTTAACAAACACATGGCATGCAGGGTTTCAGGTGTGCCACTCTTTGGGTGGTGGGACCGGATCAGGAATGGGCACGCTGCTGATATCTAAGATAAGAGAGGAGTACCCTGATAGAATGATGCTCACCTTCTCGGTTTTCCCTTCTCCCAAGGTGTCTGACACGGTTGTGGAGCCCTACAATGCCACCCTGTCCGTGCACCAGTTGGTTGAGAACGCCGATGAATGTATGGTGCTTGATAACGAGGCCCTTTACGACATCTGTTTCAGAACCCTTAAGCTCACAACACCCAGCTGTAATATTTCTTCTTCCTTCAATATTTCTCTTTTTGTTTATAGTAGATATTTAGTTTGGAACAGTTTGGCGGTTTAGGTAGTGCCAATGTAGATTTTGTATTATGACAGCAGTTGAAACTTGAAACTGATTTCATCCTCGTTTCCTTTTCAATTTCATCCGGTTAAAGTCGGAGCGATATGACTTGAATTTAGGAAATTAATAAAAAATTGAGGTACTTGCATGCATATCTATGAAGCCTTAGGTTGTAAAGTCTATTTAATTAATCTCTCACATGTTTACTTCCAATTCTTATGGCCATGTAGGCAGGAAAGTTTGTGTCTGAACAAAAAATTGAAATAAGCCAGGGTATGTCTCTATAATGTGTTGGAACAAACAAAATTTTGTGTGACTAAAATCTCATGTCCTTGTTGTTTCAGTTGGTGATTTGAACCATTTGATATCGGCAACAATGAGCGGTGTGACGTGCTGTCTCCGCTTCCCTGGTCAACTGAACTCCGACCTGCGTAAGCTGGCAGTAAACCTTATCCCATTCCCCCGTCTACACTTCTTCATGGTCGGTTTTGCCCCTTTGACATCCCGTGGTTCTCAGCAATACCGTGCCCTAACCGTCCCTGAGTTGACCCAGCAAATGTGGGATTCCAAGAACATGATGTGCGCGGCTGATCCACGCCATGGCCGGTACCTGACCGCCTCAGCCATGTTCCGTGGCAAGATGAGCACAAAGGAGGTCGACGAACAAATGCTCAATGTGCAAAACAAGAATTCATCTTACTTTGTTGAGTGGATTCCCAACAATGTGAAATCCACGGTGTGTGATATCCCACCGACAGGGCTGAAAATGGCATCGACTTTCATCGGCAACTCAACATCCATTCAGGAGATGTTTAGAAGAGTGAGCGAGCAGTTCACGGCCATGTTTAGGAGGAAGGCTTTCTTGCACTGGTACACGGGAGAAGGTATGGATGAGATGGAGTTTACTGAGGCCGAGAGCAACATGAATGATCTGGTGGCTGAGTACCAGCAGTACCAGGATGCTACAGCTGATGAGGAATTGGATTATGAGGATGACGAAGAAGAGGAGGTGCAAGATGATATGTGAGCAGGAAATTGACAGCAGCTGCAAGTGAATGTGTTCTTGATGTGGTTTTTTCGGCTTTTGTAGTATTTTACCTTGCTGCAACTACCAGTTGCTGCTTCTATGGAAGCTGGGTTGACAGCACAGGAGCTATATTTGCTTGCTTGGCTTCTGTTTTTGAACAATGCCGTGTTGGTTGTTTCAATCCTTGTTAGCAATGTAGTTTTTCTTTTCATCAAATATGGGTGATATTACAAACTTATTAATGAACTAATTCTGTTGTTTGCTCTAATACTTAATTTCATTGCAGTTGGATTTTGATTTTAATTATGCATTATTTTAATTTCATTGCAGTTGGATTTTGAATTTAATTATTCATTATTTTAATTTCATTTCCGTTGGATTTTGATTTCAAAGCATATTTTATGGTCTAAGCTGCTCGAATAAAAGGAATCAGAAGGTGTTCCTATTTCTATTAATTTTGCATTATTTTTTGAAGCAGGCAGTAGAATCCTATGAACAAATTCTCTTTCTGACATTTTTATTAATAGCCAAAATAACGTGCAAAATCAGGAGAATGACCACATAAGTAAAGATGGAAATCACAAAAGTGAAAACTCCGTCAAACAATTTAGCATACAATGTCAAACAATTGGAATATTATTATTATCATTATTGACGCCAAACAATTTAGTGTACCATAGATGTCAAACAATTTGCCGTTCCATGGATAACCCAAAATTTGAATATTATTATTATGAGATTGATTTATCATTAACAATTAATGATGATGATGATGATGTAATGATGTCGATGATTTTATATATAATATTTTATATATTTTTTGTAGTAAGTAATTTATGACGAAATTGTTTTATGCAATACTTTATATAATTTTGTTTAGTTGGAAATATATATTTTTCTAAAGATAACGGTAACAATAATTATAATTTTTTTATATTTCATTATATTATGTGGAGGATGTGTTCAATATAATATATTTATCAATTTGCTATATTTTTATGTTAAGTTATATAAGTTATCAATTAATGCGATAATTATTCGTTACTATTGTTGAAATTGTTTGACTTTCATAGCACCAAACTTTTTAGCGGAATTCCCACTTTCGTAATTTTCATCTCTAGAAGATCATCTAGTGATTTTGTATTTTATTTTGACTATTATTAAAAATTTCGGCAATTCTTCTCTCTTTAATAATTTGCATATTATGTGATTTGCATTGTTTCACAGTAAGGGTACTGAAACAAGAAATGGTACAAGGAAAAGAAGTAAAAGAAATTGAAAAGTTGTGTCAGAATCGAGCTTTCTGTTTTGTTGTTGTGATAGAGATGATGCTGACTGGTGGGACCGGAGGGCCTAGAATTGTACTGAGCTTTCTATTATTACTTAACTTTTTATTTCTTTTGTTAGTAGTCCTTTAGAACTTTCATAAGAGAGGCCGGAGAAATCTAAATGCATATATTTGCTACTGGTGAGTTTGGAGGGGATGCCAGAAATTGATGAACTATGCTCCTTTGTTCTTAATTCGAGTTAATTATTTTCCATTTCCTTTATTATACATTTGATTTACAATACTTCTATACTCTATATATTTGCTTCATTTACATCCAGTTTTATATCAATTTCCATCCTTTAGATCCAACAAAATTCCATGCGTTCCTACCTTTCCACATCAGATATGCACCGGATCTGACAGGTAAAAAGATGGAATTTTCGCACGATTTTATCATAACAGATGAAATAATTGTACCTTGTTGCTCTCATGAGCTGAAACTTTCAGCCCAAATTATATTTTCTAATAAGATAATCATAGCTAATTTGTTGGTCTGACTTAAATTCCAATAACATAATACATCCCCTATTGATTTTATTCTGTATGATAAAGATCAACTATTCATGTTGTAAGACAACTAAATCATAATAAATTCATGGATGTAGCACAAAGACAAAGGTATGATCACTTCAAACTGGATTAACAACAAAAGTTAAAACTAAGCACAGCACACAGGTATATTTAAAATTAAAAAAGAAAAAGAAAAATAAAGGACTAAAAAAAAGGAAAGGAAAGAACCACCAAAAGAGAAGAGAGGTTACAATCTCAATTGAAGTCCTCTAATTCTAAGCATCCCTTAGTATTATTCTCACCTTCAAGCATCAAGATCTTTCTGTATCCATCTTGAACTGGGCATGTACCACTCTCGTCAGATACAGCATTCAATGTAGAAACAACCGTATACCACACAAGAAGTACCGCGCAAGCAGCTGCAAACACGATTGCCGCAAGCAAACCCCAAGTGTACCCCCATTTTCTACCATTAGGATGATGATCCTTGCTTGATGCGACCACAAATGATCGTGGATCCAAGGGCTCAGAATGCAACGAGTGAATTTGCGCCCCTTCATCTGTTGAAAAGCTCCAAGAATTCAATGTAATGCTCTGAGTCAAGTTCATACCAGAATATCTCAGACCCACAAATAATCTCTCCTTTAATAACAGGCTAGTTAAATCAACCGGGTAAGAGAGAAATGCGCTCATCATTTCCGATTCCTTAGATTCTCTAATCTTAACTTCCATTCTTTTAGAAATCCCATTATAGTTTATCACACAATGCAACCGGCCTGACAAACTGGGGCCCGAAAGACCTGAACTTTGAGCAACCAAATCAGCACCGACATTGATTCTAATAAAGTTTTCAGTTTTGTTAACTGAAACCAGCTTTACTGATATGGCATCTGAGGGTAGCCCCAATTGAAGCACCCCATTCGACTCGAACAAAGAATCTCCATTTCCGTTGTTGTTGGGTAATAGCAAGAAACCCAATTCCCCAAAGTTGACAACATTTCCTGGAATTGTAGAGAAAGAGAAGCGGGTTGTAAAACCTGAAGCCGGGTTGTTATCTAACAAGCTGAGAGGCTTATTGTAAATGACACTGGCTGCCGGGGCCGAGAGGCGCACCGAGGAGTGATCGAGCTTGGCACCACCATGTAATGAAATTTGTTGAAGAGCTGGTTCCTTGGTTGAGAAATCAAAGGAGAAGGCAAAGGGAGGAGGCTTCTCTGTTATAATTTGGAGAGATCTAGCCTGAGAGATGAACAGCAAGAGGAAACCGATACAGTAAGCGAGATTCATCATTTCAGAAAAAGTTTCAATTTGATTCAGAAATCGCTCCACTAAGCTAGAGAGTAGAGGAGAGCTAGGGTTAGGGTTCTATCTTCTGAGATTTTGGGAAGAGAGAACCAGAGATGAGGACACTGAGATGGCGCTCAAGTAAGTAGAGAGCAGAGACAAATCATAGTTAACATCTCACTAATCACACATATATCAAGGTACACGAGAGAGAGAGAGAGAGAGAGAGAGAGAGAGAGAGAGCGACACAGCTATTGAGAGATCTAATGTACACATATATTCGACATGTATTCGACCCGCTAGAGAGATTTTATACACTGATAAGGTATAGCAAACCAATGTGTATATGTTTTTCTTGGAGCCGCTCGAAGGCTGTGAAGAAGAAGCTTTTGATGCTTTTATGGGCATCTTGTTCCAACCTTCTGTTGCACGCTGCTGCGCTGATGCTTTTTTTTGTTTTGTTGCTTTGTTTTTTTTTTTAATTTATGCTAATTTGCTTCTAATTTTTTGTTTTTGGTGGGTAGGTTTTAGCCTTGGTTAGACCAACAATTTTGTTACTTTCGTACCTATCTTTTCTCTTCAACCAGATAGTCACTTTATTATTATGATACTTTTTGCTTCATTTATTTATTTATTATTATTTTTTATATAAGGGCTTCGTTAATTTCGGCATTTATATATTTTCAAATGACTTAAATTTGCATCTCTATGTAAAAAAAATGATCTATTATCATTATGCTAGACCTACAATTCTCATTTATTTTTTATTTAAAAAAGTATTTTGATCCTTTAATTTTTATTTTTTCGAAATAAACATTAAATTGTCCTTAATTTTTTTTTTGACAGAAGGTCCTTAAAACTTATATATGCATTGAGTTGATTAACTTTAGAAAAAAAAAATATATATATATATATATAAACTGATTATTTGAGAATGATCAATAGAATAGCTGATTGCAGAGAAAGAGAAGAGCTAACTTCCTTCATAAAACTTAAAAAAGACTGATGTTAGTGTAAATAAAATTCTTAAAGATATTTTTTTAAGATAAATTCAAAGACACACAATTCTTGTAAAATTCAATGTGCAAAATCTTAATTTTCCCTAAAATTCAGTGTGGCCATGTGGGAGAAAAGCAAGTGTTTAAATATTTGGGCTTTAATTAGAGAGGTCCAGTTCTTACTAAAAACTTAGCTGGGCCTAAGCTAAGATATATAACTTAGTTAAAAATAAAAAAAATTTATAAACATATCCTTCATCTTATAAAACAGATTGTGTTTCAAATTTCATACAATTTAAATATTAATTAATATTTTATTAAAAATTATTAAATATGAACTATTTAAAAATTATATAATTTTAATAATCGTTGATGAAATATAAAATGATATTTAAATTATATGAAATTTAAAACACGATCAATCTATAAGTTTAATAATATATTTATAATTTTTTTCTATTTTTAAAATTTGTTTCATAATTATTTAAAAATCCGTCATTAAAATTATCAAAAAATTCCCATCTTTCTTTGTTTTTAATACTAAATAAAAGAATATTAAAAGAACTTTCAATTTCTGGCAATTGTTTATGTGGTATTATTCCATCATGACTGACGTTTGAACTGGTAGAGTTGATTAGGTAGCATTAATTGCCAGAAAGCATGATAATTTCCTCTTTTCCTCTTTATTCTTTTTGCACGATGAGAAGAAAGGCATCTTTTAACCGCAAGTGCCTTGCTCATGTCATCTAAATCATATATACTTTTACAAAGTTATCATGTTGATCGACTTATTGTCTAAGTATTCATAAAAGAGAAAATATTTCTCTTTTTCGGACTCTATTCTTTAATTTATCTCTACGTATTTTTTACTTCAGTTGACCTTCGTGAATTTTATCATTTTCTTTTCTTGAAAATTTATATTTCTAAATTAATTTAATTATTCAATTATATAAATATCTGAGCCAGATATATAAACACCTGAGTAATATATATAACCTATTCTCCATATATTTTTATTTCCCGAGACTCTCTTTTTCTCTCTTCTCCTACACGCTTTTGCTTTCCCAAAACTCCTTTTCTCTCTCTCTCCTCTCTTTTGTCAGTTCTTAAATTTTTCTCTTACGTAATTTTATTTTCCGAGACTCCCCCTCTCTCTTATCTCTTTTATTACTTTTCTTATTAGCAATCTATCTAAACACCCGAGTCTCATATATAAACACATGAGTCCAAAATATAAATACTTGAGTACAAAATAAAATACAAACACCTACTTAAAATATATAAACACTTGAGTTACTTATATAAACACCTGAGTACATAATATAAATATTTGGACTCGTTGTACTTAAATACGTGAAAGTACACGAACGTATTTTTTTTGTCAAAAATTAAAAGTTAGTACACGTGGATGTAATTTTTTTTTGCTAAAGATGAAAAATTAGTTAGGGGAATTTGGTTCATGTACTATTAGTAGCTTCTAATTAATCTATACAAAATCTAAATTAATATATAAAAATAAAAAGGCAATAGCAAAATAATTTATTACTACTCTCTTTTTCTTCGTATCCACCACCATTAATTTATTTCATGTGTTTGACCAAAAACTAAATAATATCTACAAATACAGACAATTATTGGAAAAAAAAAATTACGCATCCAATAATTATGATTCATTTATGAGGTAATTAATCCTCCTCATTTTTTTCATTTCTTTTTTTTGGATGACATCAGCACCTTTTTTTTTTCTCTGGATATATCAATAATAATAAGTCAGTATCAATTTGCTAGTGGCCTTAAAATGAAATGGTCAGAAATTACATACACATGGCCACATGGGCCCACATTCCAGAACAATGAAATCCATGAATATTTTTGGTAATAAACAAGAATTTATGAGAGCATTCAAACCGGTATAAACATCAGATAATGACTTTGTTGTATTGTAGTTAATTTGTATAAATATTGGGAAAAAAATGTAACAATAATTATGAAGATAATTGTCTAAGACTTATATAACCATAGAATCCCCCTCTAATTCTAATTACAAATTTACAAATTACATGTTATAAAAATATAATGAAAATTGGGTTTTCAAAATTCTTAGTTATTTCACATTTGTTATGTCTTTGGCTTTTGTTTTCATTTATTCTGATTGCACGCACATATTTTTACATGCTTCTATACTCTTTTTGTACAATCAAATATCTTAAACTATGTAAAAATCTTACATAGTTTAAGATATTATTATTTTTTATTATGCATAATTTTATTATTTTAAAAAAGTTTCTTTACTTGTTTTTAAGATTTTATAAATGCAAGATATTTTCAATACAAGTTGTCTTATTTTAAGGATTTAACTTTTTCGTCAATTAAATATTACTCTTTCCAAAATAAAGTCCAAAAGAATTCTAGTTATGATATTATACAATGATAATCAAATATTGAAATTAATCTGTTACCATCAATTGAGCCAATAAATGAACACAATTAAAATAAGGAAAAATCTATGAGTTCTTGTAAATTGTTGTTAGCTTAATAAGAACAAATTAGTAAAAAAGGAAAAAAAAGGAAAATGGAATTTCAATATTTGGGATGATTCTAGAAGTATTTGGTAGTTTTGAACTACACACAATTCAAAGCAAAGTCTAAATTAAAGCAAACGTGTTTCTTTGAATTCTAATTTATTCACACATTAATAACATTAGAAATTGATATTCAATAATTCCATAGAAAGCGCCAAATTAAGTGGTTAATTCCATCGTTGAATGTTCTGCAAATTCTATTCCACACAAAGTTAATTTATTCTACGTACATACAATTGACATACGTAACATAAATCAGAAGCTTAATTAAATTAATTTAACACCACAAGTTCACAAGTCAAAGAGGAGACTCAAAAGCAGAGCAGTCAATAGCTCATAACGAACTCAAATTAATTACACGTCAACACCAACACTTGTTAAGCAATTGCAACCCTCTACAATTGTTATTTTAAGAAAGTTCTTAGAACCTTCAATTTAATTCGTGTTATGAAGTGTTCAATTAAGCAAACTCATAATTAATAAAAAATTTTGAAATCAGTTGTGCGTTATTGATTAATTTCCCACGAGTACGTAGCTTCTTGGTTAGTTCATAATTATTAATTGCAATATAGTACTCATGACAGAATTGTTTTGATGAAATTTATGCTGCATTATTTATTGGAGTAATATTTATTCGTATATTCTTATTCATTTTCGGTGAAATTTTTAAGTACTTATATATAGTCGTTTATTAACATCCAATCTATATTATATCATAGAGTGATGATTACACCTATCATCTGCACTTCAAATATATTCATATATGTTTTTAAAATATTTATGCTTAATAGCAAAAACTTTTATAATTTATATTGACAAGATTAAAAATTTTGAATTATGTATTTTAAACTATTTAATATAATTTTTAACTTTAATTTTTTATATTTAGAAAACAAAAAGTAACAAATACTTTATATACTAAATATAAACACTTTCGATAATAAATATAAATAACAGTTCTATTAGGTATGAATACTTTCAGGATGCAGAACTTGAGGTGTAAGAATAAATTTTTTTTAAATAGTGGTTGTTATCACCTATTTCATTAAGAATAATTTTTTATATCCATAATACATATATATTTTAATTACTATTGAATTCCTTATCTGATTTACCTACTCCTCTTTTTCTCTCTCTCAAAATTCGTCTGATTTTTAAGTTTCATAAGACTACGAGTTATTAAACATTTTTCCTGATATACAATCAAAGTTTGGCACTTTCTTTGTATAAATTTTCGGAATTTTCTCATTACCTGTAATATTTTTTCCAAACCTTAATATATATGCATGCATGTACCTGTTACTATCTGATTTAGATATCTTAGTCCTTAAGTCAATGAAATATCATGTTACTGTGTTGAATGTAAAATCTTAGAAAAAATTAGGTTTAATTTCATAGTCAGGGTTGGAGTTTAGTGGAAACCGAGAGGGGCTACAGTTTTTCTAAATTTTTTAAAAATTAGTTATATGTATTAAAAATTTAAAATATTTTATTATAATTATACTGCAGTCGGTCTTCCCAAAATTTTAAAATATATAATTATACTGAATATAATATTTTCGCTCATTTCTAATTAATTTCAGTCAAACTCCGTCACTATTTCACAATGTATATGTACAAATGACAAAATGCAAGTCATTTGAGAAAAAGATGTAAAAAGAATAAAAAAATACCCAAATTGACTTGTGAAAATAAAATGCACATCGGTCTTAATTGGCCGCTAATTACTTTACCTCATTTTTTTTCTCAGAAATTTTTGAACAATTTGAGAAAGTGTGTAGTAGTTTGAACCAATATTTTATTTTCTAAAGGTCGTCAAGAATAATTAATTAATTAATTAATCATGAAATAAAAATTAAGGCGATCTGCCGTTCTAAACACGTAATGTATCTTTCTAGTTGGTTCTTTATTTTTTGGGTAAATTAATTTCCAGTCTGATTTTTGACACGCAGTGATGAAATTAAAGCCACCTGGCAATTTTCTATTGGTAGAAAAAAAAAGGTTACTCCTTGGATTGCTAATGATTAATCAACGAGAAGTAACATCAATAAAGGTATAAAATCATATATAGTAATTTGGAAGATAAATGAGATAAAATTAATTTGGGTAAAAAATAATTATATTTGACATAAATTTATCATATCTGAATTCATAAGTTTTTTAATCCCTAAAATACAAAGTGATCAATTTTTTTTCTTGAATAATTATAAGAGAATTTATATACTATTAAACACTTTGTTGTTAAAAAAGATGTATTTTTAGAAAAGAAAAAAAAATCATTCCTACTGATGATGTATGGTTGTAATTTGTAAACACTTCATCATCAAAATAATTGTTTTTTTTTTTCAAAAATAAGTGTTTTAATTTAGGCGATTAAAATGGAAGGATAGCGTGATTTAAGGCGGTAACAGTAACAATAATAATAATAAAAAAAAACCAGTTGAATTCGCTTGGAGAAACGCAGCACTCGGTCTCTCTGCTCTCTTGTTTTATTTAAAGGGAACTGAGATCGTTTTGTTGAGCAACCATTGTTGGATCTACTCAACGAAGCATCTGAGAATTGAGCAGAAGATCAGATCCATCAATGGCTCTCTCGATCTCAAACCAAATTATGGCCTTTGCTCTCGTCTTTTCCCTCGCCCTCGCTCTCCCTTCAGCTCTCGGTATGTAATTATTTATTAATCCTCCATTTCTCTGTGTAAGTTGTTCTTACCATCATCATCATCATCATCATCATCATCATGTCGTGTCGTGTCGTGTCGTGTCATGTCATGTGCAGCTGGGGTGACATGCGAGGACCTGCATATCAACCGTTGTGCATTTGCCGTGTCGTCGGCGTCAAAGAGATGCGTGCTGGAGAGCATGCCGCAGTGCGGAGGCAAGCCGGCCACGTACCAGTGCAGGACATCTGACGTGCTTGTAGAGAACTTCTCCGACCATATCGAGACCGAGGCGTGCGTGGGAGCTTGCGGTCTTGACCGTAAGACTGTCGGCATCTCGTCCGATTCCTTGATGGAGCCTCGCTTTGTGCAGAAACTCTGCTCGCCCGGATGCTCTAACAATTGCCCCAACATTGTCAACCTCTACTCCAACCTTGCTTCCGGCGAAGGTTCGTATGCTGTACCGTGTTTCCTCCTCGATCGATAATTAATCATCCTCTTTTATATATGATTGTTATTAGCTTCTAATTCATCGATCCTAGCTTCTGTATATATCCATGATTTTAATTATTTGTCCATAGAATCTGAATCCATAATTCATAATCCATAATAATGTTTAGCTTAATGATGGTTAGTATATATTCTGAAGGGTCTAAAAACAGAGATAAATTGTCTCTGCTTTGTTTTTTTTTTTCAGGTAGTAGGCGAATAGTGTATTATGTAAATTTCATTAAATTAAATTGAAAAAGAGTTGTCTCTACTTTGTTACTGATCTAACTGATATCTAAAATTAGGAAAAATTCATAGAAATATTGCATGTAGTAATTAATACTTGGCGTGGGCATGAAGCATGAAATCTTTTGATTTGCAATTAAAAATTGACATTCCTTTATGCCATGTGACACCCTTTTGTGATGTTTAATTAACTTTAAGATCGATTTTGCATATATAATTAACATGTGTTACATGCATATGAATAGGTGCTTCATTGCCGGACTTGTGCGAGAAGCAACGTGCAAACCCCCGCCGTGCAATGATGACGATCCTGAGCTCAGGGGAGGCGTCGGCTCCCTCCGGCGATGTTGAAGCAGAGGCACCATCTCCATCTCCCTGATTTGGCTAAAATTTTATCTTGTCGCTTTGATGCAATTTGATTCTTCAATTTGTCATCATTGTTTGTATCATTTGTTACTTTGTCTATATATCTGTCGAGTGCATTTACTTCATTAGTTCCTTAATTTGTACTATTGCATGTACATTTTTTACAGGCGAGTAACAAATATCTACTATATATACGTATATAAAATTTTTTGACAGTTGAATAATTAATAAGAATTATGAAACTCTTTCTTGTTGGTTAATTTGGGTATGTTTGTATTTATTTGCAATGGAGAATTAACTTGTGATATATTTTTGGTCCATGGTGTACGCATGGACCAGGTCCACATGCAGGTGGAGTTTAAAAGCTGGGGTTCCATCTACTGTCATTATTGTGTTGACTTGGAGTCTTTATAAAAATCAAGCAAATTTTAATTAGTTAAAAAGTTTAAGAAATTAATAAATTTGAACCATGCATATATAATATTTGATCAGGAGCACATTCTGAGATTTTATTAGCAGGCCCCAGTTAATCAGGCGTGAAAAATTAAGCAACAAAATAATGAAAATAAAGAAGATATATAATGCCATACCATATTTTTATATTTTTAGTACAATTATATGAACTAGGTTACCCTAATCCCTTTAGTCTGTAAAACATTATTGCTTTTAGTTTAAACATTAGAAACCACATAACCATATTATTTTAGTTAAGCACTTTTTTTAGTAAGGTTTTTGCCTATTAAATTTTTATTAAACCAAATAAAAATACAAAAAATTTATTAATCCAAATAAAAAAGGAGTTTACAAGAAAGAGAATAAAATATTCAAAAAGAAATAAAAAAAAGTGCAAGCACATTAAATGTTGTGTAGTCTAGTTTTGTGCATCCCAAATTTAATATTATACGAGTATTTTATTGAGAAAATGTATATTTGAACTCCATAATTATAGAACAATTATTTCATTACAACCCCATAATTGTAACTTTACTTGGTTTTTTTTTTATCATTTTACTGATATTAAGATCCAGTATGGTATTTGAACCCCTTTAAAATTGGGTTTGTGCTGTGCCTTTAACTGGAGTTCATTTCAACTGATTCCTTGTTTCTTAGGCAAGTTATGTATATATACAAAATGATTTTTATTTATGGGAAAGACACAAAGTTATACGAGGAAGGCTAAAATATAACATATTGTATAGATGGATCCGTACAACGTGTTAAAATCTCAAATTTTAAGTTAAAAAATGATCAATCCAAGCCGTTCAATATAATTTTCATATCAAAATCTGTGGCATATGAAATTTTATTTTTTTTTTGAATTTTTTTGATATTTTCATATCAAAATCTTGTGGAGAAAATCGTTCTTATTAAATATTGCAAAATCCTTAAATCAATTGATTTTCTTTTCTTCCGAAAAATAGCAAAAAAATTCTAAAAAAAATATAAAATTTGTATTCTACAAGATTTTAATATGGAGGTTATATCGAATAATTCAGATTGATCATTTTTATTTTTAAATTGAAGATATTGAGCCGTTGCACTGATCCATTCATACAACGTATTATATTTTATCCCACCTCAAGTTATATTAGTACCGTAAAAGGTACTAGTAATGTGTAATTTATTGATAACATTTTTTTTGTTTTTAACATAAAACATATGTTAAAGTTCTTCTAATAACTCATATTTAAGATAAACGTGAAGAATGCCTTAATCACAAAATTAGATGTGATTAATTCTCGTAATATAATGATGTTTGAAAGATACATATAAAATTAAGTTGTCTATCCACAGTCCTCATAATTACGAGGCACCTATCATAATAAATTAATCATGATGTACGTGTCAACGCATTCATAATTATTAAACATGTTACATTTTAAATCAAACAGAAAAGGGTCAGCATGCTGAGTTTAACCAAGACCATAAAATGATATATTATCTCCTCTGAGTTGAACCATGTCTCCACCATAATCAGACCTCAAAATTTTTATAGTAATAGTAAAATGACATTAAATTAAGTCAACATTACTTTTATTAGTACAAGATTCCAGCTAAAGTTTTGATGCGTCTCCATCGATCGTACTTGTATTTTTGTAAGTTCAATGAAATAATGTGTCAGCGAGTTTGATCAAAATTAATAAAATAATATTTTTAGTATAATTATATATTTTAATTTTTTTTAAAGGGATTGTCTCTAGTATAATTATATTACAATATTTAAGATCCTTAATATATATATATATTTAGTTTTCAAAAATTTTAGAAGACTGCAGTCTCTTCGATGTCCACTAAGCTCCGCCATAAAAATAATTTAAATTTAAATGATTAGTTAATAGAATCCTCTAAAATGATTTTATATATTTTTTTGTATGACATGTAAAATATTGTAATATTTCCACTATGTTGGAGTCAACATAAACAAAAGTTTGTAAAAATTTGCTCTTGTAAATTAATTATTGTTATTTTTTTTTATGAAACTAGATATTAGATTATTGGCTATAGAAGCTTGCATTTTAATTTTGACTAGAAAATTTACGCGCTCCGCTGCGTCATGTATAAACAAATGAAAGTATGGTGTTGAAATAATAAATTTGTCATTCTTGTATAATGACAAATTAAAATTTTCACAATAATTCGTAATTACATCTTTCTCGCTCATTTTGTTTTATCTTTCGTCCTTTTCGTCTAATAATGTCCTGTTTTCATATATTAATACCGTCAACCAACAATGATATACCATAGATTTCATACATCTCTCAGCTAGTGTAAAGAAGGAGAAATAAGAGTTATGACGGAAAAAACTGAAGTAAGTTTGGTACATAATTTAAAATAATACAATTAGACATCAGTTTTCCAAACACTGAATTTGTAATCAACCTGTCAATCAAAACATTGAATGATGAATAGCATAAAAAAAATTTAGTGTGTTAGAGGGAAAAATGAAGTTAAGCTGATTTAAGTTTAGTGGAAAAAATATATTTCAAGTTTAACTTATGATTACATACTATATAACTACTATTATTTCATAGTTCACATATATAACTGATTGGGACAAAAATTTTAACAAAAAAAAAATATAATTCAAAATTCAACTGTAGGGATAAAAAAATGATCTAAAAATCAAATCGAGTAATGAATTCATTTATGTGCAAAGCGCAAAAAATAATCTAATTGATACAAAAAAAAAGAAACCAACAAGTCCGTCAACTTATCAAATTTCGTTCGGAATTATTATATAAAATTTTTTCAAATTAATTATACAACTCTAATCAATGAGAAAGAAAATATGACATAATACATATATCAATCTTTAAGAAGCGAAGAAAGAAACAAAAGTATCGAATAAAGGAAAAAAAGAAGTTGAACCACTATTGTGAGCTACTATTACTATGCACTGTAGTGTAATAATAATATGCTTGAGCTTTACCTTATTATTATTATAGATTGAAGCTAAAATAATAACAGAAAAAATAAAACAAAATGGACCTAGATCTAGGGAAAACAATCAATAGAAAAACATAAAAACAATCAATAGAAAAACATAATATAGTATACAGATAGTCTTTAAGAAGCTGTAGGGAAAAAATGACATGGAAAAAAGATATTTCCAACAAACAAAAGAGAAACAGAAGGAAAAGGGGAGGAAAAAAAAACCATTGCGCACTACTGTTACTAAACATAATAATGTAATAATAGCGTGCTTAAGCCTTTATATAATTAAATATATTATAGATGTGTGGGTGCTCAAAAATCAAAAATTCAAATTCAAATCCCTGGCCATAAAAAGAAAAATATCAAAATGGAGAAAATAGCGTCGTGATGTAAAGCAACCAACCACAAAAGAACCAGTTGGAGCCATTTGAAGAAAGCACGGTCTCCAGTTGCTCTCTTCCCTACAAATATATATATGTATATATATGCAAACCTCTAATCTAGACCTAATTCTCAACCATCAGTTAATTCTTGTATCAATTCATCAACGAACTATTCACAGAGAAATCCTAATGGATTTCTCAAACAAAATCATGGCGCTGTTGGCTCTTCTTGTGTTATCTCTCTCCCTTGCATTCCCCTTCGCCCTTGATATCTCTTGCTTTCTCTCATATATATATGCATAAAAAGAGTTTCGATGTCATAAATTTTTTGTGTCACGAAATATCACGAATTCTCTATTTTTATTTATATTTCAAATTTTGACATTCAAAAATCAAATTTAAATCATTGATATTATTTATCTTTATAAGAGATGTATGTATATAAAATTTCATAATTTTTAGTTCAATTTATATTAAATCAATGGTAAAAAAAATGAATGTATTAAAATTAATCAATTATGATTAACTAAATTCATTTATTTTTTTATCACTTGATCTTGTATAAAAAGAACTCAAAAAATATGAAATTTTATATACATACATCACTCATAAAAATAAATAAGATTAATAGTTTGAATTTAATTTTTGGATGTCAAATTTTGAAATATAAAAAAAAAGAGTTCGATATAAAAAAATTGTGACATTAAAATCTTTCTCAATATCCATTACCCTGTTTCGTTTATTATTTAATAGCTAGTCTACTACCAATCACATATCTAAATCAATGTGCATTTACATATATACATGCTTAATTATATATGCAGCTGATGTAACATGTGAGGAGCTGGAAGAAAACCAATGTGCATTTGCCGCGTCGTCGGCGTCGAAGAGGTGCATACTAGAGAGCACACCGAAGAGCGGAGGCAATTCGAAAGAGTACCAGTGCAAGACATCTGATGTCACAGTGGAGAAGATCTCAAACCATATTGAGACTGCCGCTTGTTTGGGCGCCTGCGGTCTCGAGAGAAAGACCGTCGGCATCTCGTCGGATGCCTTGCAGGATGCTAGCGTCATACAGAAAGTCTGCTCGCCCGGATGTTCTAAGAATTGCCCCAATATAGTTGACATGTACACCAACCTTGCATCTAGTGAAGGTACGCGACCTCTCGTTCAATCGCTATCTGATTAATTATGTGTTTTTTAGATAAAGATGATGGTCAAGTCACTCAAATTTAAATATCTATAAAAGACTCTCATCCGGCTTCGAATCTGTAACATTCCATACGGAGAGCATTTTCTTACTATCTGATTAATTATTATTATAGCAAATAATTAATTTCATATGTTCACTATATATTATTATCAATTAAACGCTATTGATTAATTGTTATCATGAATGATTTGTAAAACAAGGATAGCAAGGCAAGATCCGAATAAGAGTTACGTACCGGCACACTTCGGCGATGCGTGAACAGGAAATATTAAAAATGTAGAAAGTTCATACCTCTAATAAGATTTTGTATAATAATTAGTACAAATTATTTATGAACAGGTTCTTCCTTGATGGATTTGTGCGAGAAGCAACGTGTAAACCCTCACCGTGCGACGGCAGAGCTCTCCAGTTCCGGGGCAGCGTCGGGTCCGGCCACTGGAAATGGCGAAGCAGAAGCACCATCTACATCTGCTTGATTTCTCTTCTAAATTTATATTGCCTCTATAATATTACTTGATTTATCCATAATTTTGTTACCATTATTTGACATCACTTTTTACTTGGTCTAATACTGGCAAGGATCATTTCTTTAGTTCCTTTCTTCTAGCATGTAATTAAGTTTGTTGAGACAAGTAACAAAGATCTATATATATATATAATTTTTGACGGTATTGAATAATTTATAAAAACTCTTGACCTTGTTGCTAGTTTGATGATATTAATTGCATATATAGAATTGTGGCCTAATAATAAAATGTGAGGAGCGGAAATGATGGTGTGGAGTATGGACGAACAAAAGATTAAGCATTAGAGGTATTGTCTAATTGGGCTTATGCTTTCAATTAATTAAGCTCGTCTTGAGAGCCTTTTATTAACCAATTTAATTTAGGTCCTGGCTGATTTGGGTTAATTAGGAAATAAATATTGGGACTGGAATTTGCATCAACATTTGCGTTGTGCAAAATTTAAAAGAACTTTCTAAACATCTATAGTTAAAATTTTTGATCCATAAAGAATTACTCTAATTTTAATTATTATCTCTCAATAAATTTTATATCATCTTAATCCTTATTATTTCAATTACGTTTAGAGGAGTGCTACCTGTATTCCAAAGAAAATCCCTTAAAATTATTCCCCAACTGTTTTTACTATAAATAGTAAACAATTAGTTAGTATGTCAAAAAAAATATGCTCAAAATCGTTCTAATATGAAGAAAGTATTTATATCTTATTATATGAGTGTTTATATCTGACTACAGAAGATGTTTATACTTTACCACATGTGTATTAATATTATTGGTCAAAATGTATTTGAATCTGATCATGAAGTGTGTTTATATTTAATTATTGAGATAATATTATTACGGACCATAGCATCAAGCCCCAAAATCAAAGGTGAAATACTTCCAATATTTATATTAATATATATGAGTATTTATATTGAATTATATAAGATATTTATATCTAATCATGAAATGTGAAATTTGCTAAAAATAGAAATATAGTAAAAAAAAAAGAGAAAAGTACTGAGATAGAATAGTTGATGGATGATTTTGAGGGATGAATGGACTTTGGAGGAATAAAAAATTTTCTTTTAAACAAATTACTAATTCAGCAATTATTATTTAACATCTTGTAATTATAATTGCAATTGTTTTAAATACTATAAACCTCAAATGATATCTATGGGCTTAAGAGAGTGCTAGACTCATTAATTACAACATAAATTACATAAAATAGAACACATTGTGTATTGCTAAATTCTTCTTGCTTTTTTTTATTTTATTCTTTTGAGTAGTGCACAATTAATTCTTAATTAGAGTACATGTGCACATGTGGTGTGCCTTACTGGAATCCCATTTCCAATGATTCCGCGATATATTCTTAGACAATCACACAGTCCGAACTTAATTTATGCACATATAAAATGCATTTCAATTATTTATGATGACCCCACAAAATTGGTACTTGGTACATACATGCCAAGTTGCCAACGACAATACTAATACCATCAGAAATCAATCCCATGTGACAGAGCTCTTGAACATGCATATTGTTGAATGATGGATTGGATGATGCTGAGATATATAATAACTACACCTATTATTTGAAGTGTAGGTGTAGTTATATATTGTTAACTAAA
This sequence comes from x Bolboschoenoplectus mariqueter, assembly GCA_037678475.1. Taxonomy (NCBI): domain Eukaryota; kingdom Viridiplantae; phylum Streptophyta; class Magnoliopsida; order Poales; family Cyperaceae; genus x Bolboschoenoplectus; species x Bolboschoenoplectus mariqueter. Next base: position 346,984 of record CM075242.1, on the reverse strand, counting down.
AGAATATCAAAGATCAGATCAGCCCCCAAAGATGCTGAGATTTTCTTAATTGATGCTACAGGATAAAACAATCAGAAAAACTAAAAAGAAAAAGGAGGAATGCATATGCTGTTGGAGTTGTTGCTCTACTTGCTACACAGAGCAAACATTCTTCTGGAAATATGGTGATGAAGCAACTCATCATAAAAGCACTAGGACTAAGAGGAGCATGGATCTAAAGAAAAGATCCGATTCGTATTCTTTATTATAGTATAATATAACGTGCTGTTTATTTAATTATGTTAAATTTTAAAATTTATATAAAATGAATTTAAAAAAAAAATACTCTTTATAAACTAATTGTTTGTATACTGTATTATGTAAGAAAATTAAAGATCAGTCCGGATAACCTTTGACTTTTAAAAATTCTCTCCGTTCGAGGAGGAGGCATATTGATAAGTCCGAAACTATAAAAATAATTTAACGACAACTAAAATTAGTGATTCAAATATAATACTGATATATTTATTTTATAATTCAAATAATATATTATAATATTGATATTTTATTCAAAATAAGTAAGCAAACTTTTGCAAATTACTAGGAACCTTGTACTATGAATGGAGGAGTTGGATATCCATCCAATTATTTATTGGGTTCAGTAGTATTTTTTTTTCTTTTCCTTTAATTTTCTTTATTACGCAACTGTGTACGCATGTTACCTTCTTTTTTATATCCAAACAATATGTACATATTTTTATCTTTTTTTCTAATGAAAAGAAAGGAGTCTAAGTGATATATATATATATATATATATATATATATATATATTCATTAAAAAAAGAAGTGTAATAATTGCACATAAATTTTGCACCTTACAAGATTCTGGATATAAATTCTCAAAATTCTGGACCCATATTTTACATATCGGAGAAAAAATATTCAGATTTTTCAAGACTCACATTGTTTATTTTATGCATATATACAAATAAAAGTGTTTATACTAACATTCAAATATATTTATACACATAATAAAAATATTTATACTAATATTTAAATGTATTATGATATAGCAGACCATAGTGTTATGGGACGTGACACATATCAAACTATATTATTATAATATGTAATTCTTATTATTAGTATTGAATCATGATATACAGAAATAATGTGCAGAAATGGAGGATAACAAAAATTTCTCTAAAAAGAAATCCCATGTGACAGCCACATAACCAGTTATTATCAATCTAAAGCCCCACAATTATATATATATATATGCTGCCTATCATTATATATAAAACTAGTAGCTTATTCTTTATAACCTCTTTTAAGAATAAGCACATGATATACCAGTGGCATAGTCAATCCAAAACAGAAAAAACGGTCACATGATATTTTAGCTAAATCCCCAGATTAAAAATCAAATGAGATGGCAGGATAGATAAACGAATTTCAAATCATAATAAAACCTAGAAGCTATCAAATTATGTATAATTAAGCATCAACAACCACAAATCAATTAATATCAACTCCAACATAATGAAGAAAATTAATTTTTGATATACTGATAAAAAAATAAATTTTTTACATGAGAGATCACAAATTCGAAATAAGACGAGGAAGTTCTTTATAAATATTTACAAATTAAATGATTTAGACTCTATTTTTCATTAAAAAAATAAAAAACTCGAACATAATGAAATATGGACATCAAAAACTCTCTTTTTTTCCAAACAAAACAAGAATATTTAGACAAGATAAAAATGGGTGGATATTCCTTACATTTCAAAATAATCGCTGTCGGCGTTCTATGAATCGAATCGAGGAGAACATATTTTTTTTTTCAATTTTTATAATTAAATGTGTAAGGCGAGAAAAAAAAAATGAAGGCGTTTTTACTTAATTTTTGTAAGTTGGAAAATGTAAAAAATGTATACACTATAAAGACTAAAGAGCGTTTGGAAATCAGAGACTTTAAGAGTTTTCAAAAACAAGCAACTTGATAAAAAAAAAAAAAGGTACTCTCTTTGAATCTACATGAAGATTTGGAAGTGTGTTTGTTTCCTGGGCCCAGTAAAATTATCAGACATGTAATTGTCACATGTCTTCCTCTAAAGAAAATCTGAAACTTCTTTAAAAGATGTGTGGGTCCCTCGTGAAGAGAAGATAAAATCATAAGGTCACCGAGACTTGAAGAATCAAAATTGGAGGCTAAGTCCGTGATTCGTGAAGAGACCAACCTTTTTTTTATAAAAGGAAAATTGAAGGCAGCGTGAACAGAGACGTGAAGACTTCTGAATCTTCTTTAATGAAATATTAATTTGTTTATAGGGTCTTTATTTGTGAAAGTGAAGATTCATTCGCAATTAATTACTTTAACAAATTAGATAATTGAATGCATATTTTATACTTATAAAATTCGATAAATGGAATATAATATATATATTTACATATAGATACATGAAAAATTGTAAAATTTTATTCAAATTTCACTATTAATTAAATTACATGAAAATTTATAAATGGTCCATATTTTACAATATTTAATGAAATATCAAACAGTTTTCAAATTAAATAAAATTAATACATAACCAAAAAAAATATATCACAATTTTTCTTATTTTTAAAATATTTGTGATTAATCCTAAACAATAACGGAGCTTTACTCTGACCACAATGAGCCATACCCTCCCCCCTTTTTATCCAAACATATATATATGTATATAATATATTTTATGAATCAATTATTATTTTGACCACATTATAATCTCTCCTCAGTTAATTTTACATCATAATTTTTTTTCCTTAATTAAATTAATCTCTTCTTATTTTGAGCTCAAACTCCATTGCATATCTAATGCAGTCTCCAAGTGCACTAACTACAATTTCCAAAAAAAAAAAATTGTACTAACTACAAAATGCGGAACACCCTGTTTTGTTAATACTGCAAGTTAAGCAAGTTAATAAACATGTACTGATTACATCTTTACAAAGTAAAACTGCAGAACAAATTTAAAAAAAACAAAAAAAAAAGAACCTAAAACTTCGTAAAAACTTCCAACAGGAACAAAAGAAATTCAAAAAGAACTTGCCAATGAGATACATTTAAAGAATCAAAATTGCCACTACTTGAATCTGAATCCTATCCAAGAATGAAATAATATCTGAAGAATATACATTTAACATCAACTTGCCTCAAGGCAATGAGTACCCTTCATTTGCCAAAAGCAGCTTTCCAACTTTAAGTATCCACAATTCAAGTATAATGCACTGCTACTGTGTACTCAAATCTTTACCAGATTCATTATCATTTCCATTCTCCATATTCTTCCCATTCATTTGAGTTCTTGGTCTCTGCACAGTATTAGAAAAGGAGGAGTCAGCATCTGGCCTCTTTGTTGAACTGGTACATAAAAGATTGTTGAGAATGAAAGGAGAAACCACAAACAAAATCAAAAGATTGTTGAGAATGAAAGGAGAACCACATACAAAATCAAGGCTATCAAGTGAATTCCCATTCAATAGCTTGAGATTTTCTTCTTTAGTTTTCCCGTCTTTGTCTTTAGACGCCGTTACAGGCAGCAATGTTGAAGTCCCAATTGATCTATCCGGCATTTCTGTTCCCAAAGCAACTAGGTCAGATTTCATTATTTTTTATTAAATAATAATGACATACACAAAGAGAAGAACAACAGAAGCACATCATAATAAAAATTCACCTGATAGCTTCTTGTCGATGAAAAACACCACCAGGTTCACTGTATACCTACATACATAATGAAAAAAAAAGATAGTTTAGACCATGATAAACATTTCTTTTCTGAAAAAAAAATATCTCAATAAAAGAAACTATTTGGTAACGAACCATGCCACAACCACATCTACTGAGTAGTGCTTGCGAGAGGCAATAATAAGAAGACTTTGAATTATAGCTGCTATCCACCCAAGCACTTTAACAAAATTTTTAGACCCATATTTTTGATAGGTGAGAACAAATACAAGAGTGAATATCATGTGCGATGAGAATATTAGGTCGCCACAACCAAAAAGAGTTCCTCTGGGAACTGCAATCAAAACAAAAGAAAATATAAGTTATCAATACATAAGCAATATGAAATGTGCATTGATTTAATTAAATAAAATAATGAACTAAAAAGGAAGGAATTCCACATACAGTTAATCAAAAGAACCTCGAGTGCATTGTCTGGCGGGGGCAATCTGGCCAGAGGAGAGCCCTGCATGCATTTAAAAATTCAGTCTCAATTTTTACTGTTCCAGAAAATTAGAATTCAGATTGTGTTCTAATTTGCTACTGACATTGTGTACGAGTTTGTTTAGTCCAAATTCCAAAAAGAGAAATGATACAATGGAAGGAGTCATACCTCACGACAGTGGTAATTAGGGCCAGGAAGTTGAGTAGAATAAAATGTGATTATTCTCAAACTTTGAGACATCTGCAAAAATCATAGCATCATTAGCACCAGAGTATGGAAGGTACTGGTATAAAATGTAGGAAAATCAACAAAAGTACTATAAACAGAAAAGATACTAACAACTAGAAAGGCAAGAACTCTGCGCCAGATAAGGACAGTGTAGAAGCGTTTGTTTTTAAAGATAAACGGGCTAAATGTCCACTGAAAACACAAAATACAAGTTAGTAAACTCTTAATTTTAAACATAATAGATTTACTAACAACATTATTTTCATTCATGAACTGCAAAAAAAATATAATATTAACAGGTCAGAATATGAGATACATTAAAGCACATACCAGCACAAAAGAAGCAAAGATGCTGGCAAACAGTATCTCGCTGACATAACCCCTTTCTTTTCCCAGCTCCTACATTTCTCAATAGGTAACAAAACCTAGTCAGATCATATTCAAAAAAGTATTATTGGTTTAACTACTGCTAGAAAAAAAATTAGAAAAATAAGCAAAATTCAATGATAAATAAATGCATACAGGGAGAAGCTTGAAACCAAGATCATGGAGAACTGGTCCAGGCCTATGCAAATAGTGAACTCCTCTTGCAGCTAACCCATGAATATACTGCTCACATACATAAATAAAGAAATTAATGGGAAAATGATTATCTTCAAAATTCTTGTGCAGAAGATAAATCAGGCATCCAAACTATTCAGCACAAATGAAGGTCAACAGGGTACATTTCACCAATCTACATACCAACATCATAGCAGGAAAAACAATATATTGGCTAAGAGAAAAGAATACTTGCATTTGTTATTTTGCAATCAATTCTCTCAAGATGTAAATTACGGTCAATTAGTGCCGAACAAGTCTGTTCCTTTCAGTTTCATCTCTTGAATAATCCATCGACACCTCAAATTTGAAGCTATGCTAACGGATTCTCTACAATTTTCTAATATATCTAAACCCTAGACAGCTCTATAAGTTCCCTCGATTCTGAAAACATGTAGAGAGAACTAACCTGACAAATCAATCCAGCGAGAAGAAGTTTCCATTTCTCAGAAAGAAGCTTGAGCTCAACGGCTGTCTCTGCCAAAATCCTTCTCGGTAACTAAAAAATCAGACATTTTCCCTCCATTATCGAAGCAAATTCAGACATAAAACCTCAAGGAAAGTGTAATCGACAGCAATAGAAACAAGAAAATGCGAGGAAAATACCTTAGAAATCCGGCGAGCGATATAGAGCGACATGGCGGAGATTAGAAGCGCCTTTTCACGATCCAAACCCCGACAATTCCTCAAATTACAACTCGATCGCTTCCGATCCTGCCTAATGGCCGGTTGACGCCTTGCGGGGTGTTGGAATTTGAAAGGAGGAGAAAAAATAGAGGCACGGAGAGAGAGAGAGAGATTGAGAGAATGAATCGTATCAGCTGGAGCCAGGAATTCAAAGTTGCTTTATTTTTATGTGCCAGAAAAGAAAAGGTATTTGGAATCTCTCTTCTTCTCTCTTCTCGTCTCTCGCTTCTACCTGTCAGATCTTATTATAAACGTTCTCACTGATTTATAATTTTATATTAATTAATCGATTATCTTCCCTCTCTCGAAGCCGTCTGGAAAAAGGATCGCTTTACGCATGTGATTTGATATTATTTTTTCTCTTCGAAAGATTAATAAAATAGTGCAATAAAAAAAAGGGGGAGCGGAGAGGAGGAAATCGATTTCTACAACGCGGGGTTGACACGGATCTTTCCAGACGGCTCTCCCATTTCTCTAATTATTTCTCTAATTTTCATTTTCTCTAGTTGCCTTGCCACTAGGCGTGTAAAACTTTCCTCTCCCCCCTTTGTGAAATGGGTTGTGTCGCTTTAGGAACTATTCGTTGTACGAATGGCTTCGAGAAAGCGACGCAGGGAACTGGAAGAAACGGTGGGGTCGCTTTGTTTAACAGTGCCAGCGAAGAAGTTTCAGACAGGCGGAGCCTAAGCAAACGAGTTATTAGGTTCTTCTGTGGCGAAGAGATGCGATTTACTATGCGGCTGGTGGAGAAGGAATTAAGGATAACCCACTGCCTGTTGGCAATTAACATTGGATGGTTAACTTTAGCGGTCTGATTTATCATCTGCACCAAAATTAGACCATCTAATCTTAACTATAAGACTCTAATTTTAATTTTAGTTGTTACTATTTGGGGGATCCCAGAATACTAATTCTATTCGGTGACTTAGTTGGTGGTTACAGAGCACAAACTCAAAACTGCCACAGGCGACAACGCTTGCTTTTTGAGCGGCGACCAAACTGCCCCGGATTTCGGGTTGTTGACTGGTAGGCGGGTTTAAAAGATAGAGAAAGCCAGCTCGCAGCTCCCGCTAGGAAAGTTTGAATGAGCAAAGCAAATTGCAAATATGATTAGACTAATTTTAAAAAAAAAAAATCAAAGAAAGAGGTCCCACCCTCTTCTGAGTCCTGAGAGGTGAATGAACACATACATACAAGTTCCTCCTGTCGCTATCTGCACAGATTGTTCCGTTAGATGCCACTCTGAATCTCTATCCTCCACGCAATGTTGTCATCTGTGATGCACCGTTGAGCTGGCGGTCATAACTCCAGCATGGGCTATACTACACATATTGTGTCCTTGCTCCGACGATGCTCCAATCATGATACTGATTACGTTGTGATGGTAATGATTTTATGACGTATGATTTTAACTGTTTAATTAAGATTCAATGTATATGAAATGTTTGATTTTTAGAAAGGATTTTTGTAAAATTCATAGATAATTCATAATGAATGGTTTATATTATGTGCAGCAGTTTCGTGACAGAATAACTATGACAATGAATGTAAATTCCTCCAATGATCGATGAAGGTATCACTTTCTTTTAAATATAAGAAACTTAACTAAATTTTTTTGATGTAATTATTTAAATAATTTAGAGATTCGAGCTAATTTATTTTGGATCAAAGTGTCTTTGTTCAATGATGGATCCAAATGACCACATAAGTACCAGCATATTTGTCAAGTGAATTAGTTAATTTATTAAACTTAATTTTATTTCTTTCTTTCATAGACCAAAGCAAATCACATAACTATATTAGTTTTGTATGTACTTAACAAATAAAATTATAACAATGAACATTGTATTTCAAAATTAAGTCTAGATATAGGTATAGCTTGCTCATGGCCTCGTGTCTAGATCAACAATTGGATTTGTTAGTGTTTGACAAGACCGACACATTACGAGAATAAGTGATTTGTTATGTAAAAATAAATAAATTTGAAAATTATATCACATTTTTTTTATAATTTGTTCCATGTATCACTTCAATTATCTAGAAAATAAGTAATTTGTTAATCATGGAATGAAGAAGGGTATAGCAGTATTGTGTTCTTTTAAACTTGCAAATATTGTTGATGGATATTCACTTGATGAATGTTTTCTCCAATAGAATAGATTATATTCAAGGTAAATTTTCTTGGAGGTCACTAAATTCTAACTCAAATTTATTTTTGGTCATTGAACTTTTATTTATTAATTTTAGTCACTAAATTTGTCCAAATCTGGATGAAACAACTAATGAGTGACCAAATTTGAACAAATATCAAAGTTCAGTCATTAAAAATGGATAAATAAAAATTAGATGACACTAAAGTTGTGCTCCAGAATTTGTGAGGATGGGGTGGAAACATGAGTTAAATTTTTGACCCTCAAAATTGAAAGTGAACAAATCTTCAACAAATAAATAGAAGGTTCACTTCCTTTCACTTCTATTTACCTCCTCCAATTAAAATTCTGGAGTAAGATTAAACTCTCATCTTCCTTCATTTCCTCCTCATTCACCTCTTCTAACCCCCTCCGAAGCACACTCTAAACGAATTTGAGTTAAGTTCAACGACCTTCTAAAAAATATACATTCAATATATTTATAGTATATTTTGAAGAAGAAGAAGAGGATTGCTGGCAATAATAACAGAAGATCCCAATTAGTAAGAGGAAGTTGGACTTCCAGAAAGGCAGGCAGCAGGATGCAAGAATTAACGATTAACGATTAATGATTAATGATTAGGTCGTCTATTACTCTTACATATCAGCGCTGATCTGGATTACTTGCGCACTCAAAACACCATTATTTCATGGTCTACGCTCGCATATTGCAAAACTAATAACAACAAAAAAAAAAAGTGGGATGGTTTAGACAGAAGAGACTGCGTTCGTTTGCTTAATTAAGATGTGTAACGGATGAGATAATACTTAAGATATATCTCTTATGGCATTCGATATCCAATTACAAAAAAAAAGAAAAAGAAAATACGTTTTAGATATCTTCATATCTTCATTACTGCTTGGCACATTGCTGATGTGACGTGAATTAATAATGACACCAAATGCAATAACTGTCACAATCAGATATAATAGATTAATAGTAGGATAAGAACATGTTACTTGTACCGGCACATAATAATAATTTTTTTATAAATAAAAAAAACATTGATTAGAGGTCCAAAATCTCATCATTTTTCATAAATATGGTACGTGCATCACGAGTCATGTTTATAAATGTTGGATTTCAAATTTAAATTTTACTTATTAACATTATCAAGATTATCAAAAATAATTATTTATCAAATTTATTTCTCCTCTCATATAAATATATACATAGAACTTTTGAATGCCTAACAAAAAAAAATCAGAATTTTTTTTTTAGAAAAATTCAACCCTTCTAAGAATATAAGATCCTTTTTTCTGGCATTAATAGTGCGAAATTTCAAGTGCTATATATATATATATACAAAGTTTGGGTGTGAATTGCATATTTTTAGTTTTTCCTTGTATGATTAAATATTATGAATAATTAGGTTACATAAAATTACACGTAAAATTGTTTTCATGATTGTTTGATTATCTCTGTGTAAGATCCGTATGGCTTGATCTGTTGCCAAGTTGTCATGCCAGCATGGATAATTGGATAGCACAGCCTTCATAACTTGGGTCTATCTGTCTCCTCCTATAAATCTCAACTTCTCAAAGGACAGATAACATTTCCAGCCCCAACCAGCTAATCAAAGTTTTTATGTCTGTCAAGCATTAATCTTTCGATTAAAATTTGAGAAAATGATGTTTCCAAAGAGAGGAATTTAGAGGAAGGAATTGGAATTTGAGGAAGATGCATGCCTTAATCTAGACCATTCATTGAATTAGTTAAAATTGGAGAGCTCAAACTACTATATGATTATATCATTTATGCATAGCAATGGAAGAAGAAAAAGAACCCCTTCTATGTATGAAGCTGTCATGTATGAAATCTGTGTCATCTTCAACGCTAGAAAAATTTTAACACGGAGAGTGGTAGAAATTTTGCATGCTTGAATTGAAAACAATGAAAAGAGATGACGAACACCTTAATTACTTCTATTAGATGACTACATCTATTTAGACTAAATCTGATGGTTAGTAGGTTATGACTTGTAGAAAATGTAATTTCTAAAACATAAAGTGAAACTCCCTCTTTAATAGGGCTAGGATCTTTTTCTTGACCCAAAAAAGAGTCTGGGATAAGTTATTTTGGGTTTGTGTTTGGTTTCTGAGTGCTAAGTTGGAAATCTAGGATGGATCACATCATAAAAGATATGGCAGTTTAATTAGACAAAGTACAATTGGGCTTAAGACCCAAATCGATAGAATTCTAGGCTTAATTAAAGTTACATTCGACGATCCCAAGACCAAACCGAAAAAAATTTTCCTAAAAAGATTTCCTTTTCTTTTTGTTTCTGATGATAGTATGATAAAAATAAATTATTACGACTAGTAAACTAATTAGCAATGGATTAGAGACTACATAAGCAGCATTAATTGTGAGATATATAGATTGATAGTTCAATGGAATAAGGTAAGAATTTGCATTCTCCATTAATCGCAAATCTCTTGAAGACCAGTAGTGCTAACGATCCACAAGTTGAAGCTGAATGATTCCAAAGAATGTACACGTCGATAATAGTTTTTGTGCCTTTAGATCTCATTAAGATTTCTGCATTTTTTGGATCCAACGTCTTTGAGTTTGATAGTGGGAAAATATTAAATAGCTTATGCAAGAGAGAGAGAGGATCTCTCACGTGCATATGTGGGTCCAACTAGGGATGATAATTTAGCTTATAGCTCGGCGGTCTTGTCCGGACCAGTCCGACCCGACAGCCAATCCGTCCGATCCGAACAGCGATCAAGCAGGGCCGGATCGGGCCATTGGATGGACTGGGTCAGGTAATTTAAAACGCAGAACTTAAATTTTAAAATATAAATATTTTTGAAAAGTATATTTAACATTCAGTATAGATAGATAAAGCGTACAAAATTTAAAATGTAAAAATAATATTTCAAAAACATATTATTAAAGTTGATAAGATAATCAGTTATAAAAATATCTCATACTTTTATTTATTCTAGTTCACCACAAAAGTACCACAAGAGTTATGATAGAATCCGTGCGGATATATTAAAAATAAAAGATTGTTAAAGTAATTGAGATATTTCATAGTTGATATTTTCTCATCTCAATTCCCAATTCCCAAACGCCAACGGTTATCAGTAGCCTCTGCCTGGCCCCCCGTTTTGATCCTACTATCATCGGGAAGGTGGTCCCACCCTGCATTTGAATTGATCTGGATTTTGCCCAATCGATGCTGCCATCCCTCCAGATCAGATCTCTTTTCTAGGATCTATGTACGCTCAAACAAAGCCCGCCACCTGTTCGACAAAATGCGCATTTGAAACTTCACTGTATGACAATGAAATTAACATAAAAAGAAAAGGAAGAAGCCACTCAAATCGGAATAACAACTTCCACTTTCTCTCTTTCCAACCCACACATTCCTATCCCTTTTCCCTTCCTAAGTTTATCTCATCTCATTCCCCTTTATAACGCCAACTGGGAGAAACCCCAATACCTCCATCGGAAATTCACACCTAAAATAACAAACAACCATGCAAGGAATGGGAGATGGCGATGGCAATGTCATGGGTGCCACCAGCACGACTCCTCCTCCATCAACCATGCCCATGTCAATGGGGAATCACGGCTACAGCGGCAATGACAATGGCCTGATGATGCACATGACCTTCTTTTGGGGCAAAGATGCTCTCATCCTCTTTCCCTCCTGGCCCGGGAATGCCGGTATAGGCATGTACCTCCTCTCTCTCCTTGTCATCTTTTCCCTAGCTGCAGTTGCCGAAACACTCATGGCCTTTTCCAATCACATCAGCCAGTCCGGCTCGACCGCCTCAAATGCCTTTATACTAACCGCAATTCACACATTGAGGATGGGGGTGTTGTATCTTGTCATGCTTGCCGTCATGTCATTTAACGTGGGTGTGTTACTTGCCACTCTGGTGGGACATGCTGTCGGGTTCTTTCTAGGGAGAAGTGGGTTCTTTTTGCGCCAAGGGAATGGTGATTTGGAGGCTCATACAAGAACAAGCAAATAATAGGAGGAAGTTTTAGATGTTAATGGCTTTTAATTTGCCCTTCTTTGTAATGTTAGATAGATTTTGCGTGGCATGCATGATCGTTGTATGAAATGAGATAATCGGAGCTTGCATGCTCCATGCTGTTCTTGACTGGTTGCTTTGTATGAACTTGATGCAAAGCAGCATATATTTGATGAAATGCTATAAACAGTTAATTGATCTCCTTCCTGTACTGCATTTCACATGCTTTATGCCCTGTTATAGTCTGGTGAATATCTTAATAATTAGAATTTCTTAATATATTATTGTTGGAAGATCTCATTTGATCTTTTTTGCTTTCTGCTGGAAGTACTGTGTTAAATACTTAAATTATGTTAGTACATCTGGTGCGTAAAAATTTGAAATTTGGAATCTGTATCAAGGATGACATATCAAGTATTGCAGCTCCATTGCAATTTCATCAAGCAAAGATTTTAAAGAAATCAAGAAACAAACTATTTTTAACAGGAAGATGAGCTCCAAAAGGAACTCCACTGGCAAAGCCTGGCCAAGTGTCATGCCCCCTGAAATCAATGATTAACGCCCAAAACGACAGAGTTTGAGCTGTTCTTTATTTGTAATCATACCATGTTTTAAAAGGTTATTTTAGCTTAACAAGACACATACTCTGAAATGCGGGGGGCCCACAGTTTAATTAACTTTTAAAAAAAGAAGCTTCTAAAAGTATAGATCAATGCAAATTTTAATATGAAATTATTAAAAAAAAAAGATTACAACAACAGGTAACCCAGTCTCCTTAATTATCCCAAATCATTATTGAATGAGAAATGAAGAGCTTTATACAGTGAAGCCCTTAAAAAAGGTCCTAATAAAACAACTTACCTTCAATTATGACTTGTTCTCTGCCAAACTAACAAGAAAAGGGAATCTACCCATCAAAAAACTTAAATTAATACAAGTTGCTATATACTTGACAATTTCAATGAAATCGGTGGTCCATCTGAGGTCACTGTTTCAAACACAAAAAAATTGAAGTCGCTATATATAATTTATATTGATATGCCAATTTCCTTGGCAGTTTAGACCCTACCAGTATATACACCAACGACCCACAAGATGGGCCCACTGGTCAGAATTGAAATAACCATTTTTTCTCTCCAACTCCTTCCTTTTTCTCCTCCACCTGCCATCTCCATCCTCATTTATCCTCCTCGATCATGTGATGGGTGAACGGCACAGACACACAGCTACACAAGAAATAACTATGGCGATATCATCTGGCGAGATTCACGAGTGCAGCATCCACCATAGGAGAAGGAGACCTACCAGTTCTTATAATAATAATGGCCAGTCTGATGGTGGCAGTGCGGGTGGTGATGGTGACGACAGCTGGACTAGCATCCACCTCAACGCGCTTGATGCCATTGTCAGCCACAATTCCCTCTTTACTGGTGCTGTCTTCACTGGTCTCAGTAAGTGTACCAAATGATAATCTAGCTAAGAGTCATTGAATTATCTGAAGCCCCCGACACGTTTCGACATAGTTTTACCTGGTGAATCTGTTGGGTCAATATCAGAGTTTAGAAAACAAATAGAACCATAATTAATATGTTTCTTGAGTAATTAGAGAGAGAAAGAGAGAGAGGAGTTGAGAAATGAATGATCCTTTCATTGATTGTAAATTGTATTTACAAACTGTGCTCAATTAATTCCCTATATATAACTATGTGATACAGTGTTCTTGCCAAACTATCTAGCTATCAAATACCCAGTTGATCACTAAGTCAACTATTCTAATATCTAACAGTCAACACATTTCTGTCTTGAAAATATTTGTTCATATTGCATTAGTTATAGTGTTGTACTATGCTACATCAACCGGGACAAGATCACATGCACTTATCTATCACACTTTTATTCGATGTTATGTAATATATTTTTTTCTGTTGATTAATTGGTGGGTGTGTATTTTCACACTTTTTGCTGGTGGTTGTAGAGTAGGGGTTGAGGATTGAAGGCTACTGGCACAAATGCACAATAATACAAATGCTAAGGGTTTAGCTAGCTAATAGTTAAAGTGGTAGTCTTTTATTTTTTTTAAATTAATTTGTATTGTAAATTAAAACTGTATGGTTTCTATTATCAATTTATTACTTTTGAAAAAGAACTGTGCTACATCAACACACACGTTTTGAAAAAGAATTTGCCTATAATTAATAATTATTATTCATGCTTTGTCCTAACATAAGCAGCATGCATGTTTTGTAAATAATAATTAAACCTATCAACTAAAACATATATACTACAATTAAACTGAGCAAAATTTATCAAGTAGTTGTCAATCAGGATGGTTTCAGGGTATCAGTCATACGTGTACCGGCCGGCTAGCTAGTACGTTCTACAGACTCGACATGGACAATATTTTTGAATTTACTTTTGTATATTTTGATTTATTTTCTGAGTCATTATAAATATATATATAGGTACAAGTCCCTCATCTGGCAGTAGCAATTTCTGCGCGGCAAGTAACCAGGTTCAGCAGGATCTGATCTCCTTCAGCACCTACGCATTGTCGGTGTTTCTTTTTTCAAGCTTGATCGCACTCGTTCTTAAGCAGGCCATCCGGATGGGAAAGCCACACAGTACACATTCAGTGCGGGTCGACAGGGTGTTGTTGCGTGCCGGTCTCATGGCAACGGCACTCGGCTCCATAATTGGGGTTGGATTTCTCATGCTGGCGCTCGTTAACTTAGTCCAAATCAAGCTTGGAAGGCTCGGCTGTGGTGCTGCTGCTACAGCAACTACCAGTGCGGTTGTTCCCCTCGTGACGCTCGTCCCCGCTGCCATGTTGATATATTCTGTTGTTATATTGCATGCTTTCTCTCATTAGTTTGGGAGTTTATTGTGGGGACTAGCAAGATTATTGCAGATTCTATTATTATACAGTGCATATATATATAATGAATGGTGTTGCATGTTTGTATTGATTACCTTCCCAAAGAAAGGCTTTGATTTTTATTATTATTAATTATTACTAGGGTTCTGTTATAGACTTGTAGAGGTTACTTGTCTCTTTGCGGCTATTAGAGGCCCACAAAGTGCAGATATAAAGATAAGGCCACAAAAGTTGTTATCATTGAAGGCCCACAAAGCAGGACTCATTCCACTTAGTATTATTCCTTTTTTCTTTTTTCTTAGACTGAACTATTATTCCATGAAATTAAACATATATGTTATATTCATAGAAAACAAGAATATTTACTCGTATTCAGACAATTGCTAGCTTCAGAAAATGAAAAGAAAATAATAAGAATTAATTAAGAAATGAATAAGCTAAT
Organism: x Bolboschoenoplectus mariqueter; assembly: GCA_037678475.1. NCBI lineage: Eukaryota > Viridiplantae > Streptophyta > Magnoliopsida > Poales > Cyperaceae > x Bolboschoenoplectus > x Bolboschoenoplectus mariqueter. Next base: position 331,774 of record CM075242.1, on the reverse strand, counting down.
TAACAATGCACCAGTATCTGAAAAATTCATAGAAAAGCTAGAAAAATGTTATATGTAGAGATGCACAAACGAACAATTAAGAGCAGTTGATCACAGATACATCACAACTAACTAGACATAGTCATACATTGATAAATCATAGACGCTACTACAGTCACATACACATATATAGATAGATAGAAGGTAAGATAACAATATGACTAATGTTTTAGAGAGCCAGCTGCCTCCAAAACACGAGGCATGAACGGCCAATTTTCTAAAATTAGTCAATAATTGCTGCTTAAACTATCCTTGTCTTAAACAGCATTGCACGATCAAACTATATATATAAAAAAAAGATAATACTAAAAAGATGGAATATATATATGTCAAAAAGACATTCCACCCACAGGCAAACAATCCCTTGTTCACCTGATTACGAAATATATATATATAATAATATATATATAGATAGATATATAGATATATATATGTAGCAGCTATTTACAACAGGGGCTCCTCATAAAGTCACCTGCACCAAATAAAAAGACAGAAGAGTAGTCAATAAGAGAGAAACAGTTGGAAAAAGTACCAATCCAAGTGAAAGCTACCACACCAATGATACATACATGTCAAATATCCAATGCTAGCTTAGTGTTTAAAAAATAAAAAGAAAATGTATATATGTTTATATATGTCCTGGCGTCACGTGTCGAACTAATTGCTGTTTACTTAAGTTGTCATTGTACGTTACTAGTTGAGAGATTTTAAATATTGAAAAGAAGAGAAACTAATTAGAATTGCATGGCTAAAGAGCATGCACTTGCCTCCGTTCCATAAATGAAATAAAATTAAAACGAAATATATATTAAATTATTTTAAAATATTAATGTTTAATAATAGTAAAATAAATAGATGAAATAGTAAGAATAAAATATATTAAAAATTATGAAATTTTGTGATTTAATTTTATTTTATCTTTATAGATGCTTTAATTTATTTTATTTTAAATCACTTCCGTTTAATACATTAAAATATTTAAATCACTTTTACTCCACTTATCTCAAATTGAGAGTTAATTAGATATTTAGTTACCTTTTGCTTTCTACAACAATAGCAAGTCATTGGAACTCCTTCAGTAATACAGACCACCTGAGAAAAAGAAACAACTAATCAATAAAATTGCTCTATTTTCATCCAATGAGAATTTGAGATGATCATAAATTAATTAAAAACAAATACACACCTCTCCACCAGTCACCCCTGTATGCAACGTCCGGGTTAATTTCGCCACTAAATAGTTCCTAAAAAGAGACCAACAAAAAAAATAAAAAATAAAATAACATGTCAAAAATTAATGAATAAAAATAAAAAATTGTCTTAGAAATATTTGTATATCAAGAAATCAAATAATAATAATAATAAATAAGTACGCTCACTTGACCCAGAAAAAGGTCCAGGTACGTAGAATATTAAACATGCCATGTTCTCAGAATTTTAATAATCCCAATTAATTGCAGTCAAAATAAATAAACAGAACTAACATCAATAGTAGGATCCCTGGGTGGATCTGTCGGGGCCGGGCTGGTGTGGTAGTGACGGCCTCCGTAGTTAACCGACGAGGTAAGAAAGGTCGAATCACCGACCGATTCATCGGCGGAATTTCTCAGACCTTCCTCTTCCACCTCCTTGTTAGTGCTTTGTTTTTTGCTCACATCATATTGCCTTGGTGCTACAAAATTTAGGAGATTTTTGAGTCAATTTTTTCTGACAAGTGATATAGTGCAGAATCAACTAATCTTAAATAAAGAGACTAAAGAGAATTAATTAAAATAAAACATATATAAATCGCAATCCTAATTAATTATATAAATTAAAGCAAACTATATATATATATCTGGTACCAAAAAAAAAGGCCAAAAGATGCTCTGGCCCCACTGTTCTACTAATATACATTTGACACCTGATCAATGATTTGAAATTGTGTGAAAATAACAGGACTTTCTTGGCAATAAGACAGCAACACTACTACTCATGCAACATTTAAAAACAGGTGCAACCGTGCAAGCAAGATGGTGATGAATAATCAATCATCTTTGATCCTTGGCACCGAAATTCAAGTAAAAATTTAGCAAAAGAGTAATGGGTCGGGTTAAAATTGAACCCGGAGGCCTGAACCGAGAAGGAACAGAGCGACGCCCCGCTATCCGCTGCCTCTCCATCACCTACAAAACAGAGACAACCTCCATCTCATCAGAAGAAGATCACAAAAGAAGGAAGGATCATATTCAAATCTCTGTAAATTGATCTCAGATTGAAATAAGAAATAGAGACAATCGAGGGAAGGAAAGAATTGCACGAAGCCACGAACCGTAGCATCAGGGTGAAAGGCGCCGGCGGAGCTGAGAGAGGTTGGATTGGGATCAACCGCCTTGCCTTTCCTGCCGGAGAGTTCGTCGGCAATTGTCATCGTCATGTCCCCTGCTCCTCCGCTGCTAGTGCCTGGTTGCTTCTTCTTCTCGCCTCCTCCTCCTCCTTCCATCGTTCTCTCCTCTCTCCGTTTCTATAAACCCAGAACGCAAGAAAGAATTTGTCTCAACTACCAACTAACCTCCTCTCAAATCTCTTCTGTTATACGGAAACCAAACCCTCGCAAAACCCAAGAATGTACGAAGGGATGACGATGGATGGATGAAAGGGAAAGCTCGAGGGGGGGAGAGTATATATAGACGCGAGCACGTGAAAGAGTCGCTCTTTCGATCCCTTCTCTCTCTCTCTCTCTCTCTCTCTCTCTCTCTCTCTCTCTCTCTCTCTCTCTCTCTCTCTCTCTCTCTGTGTCTCTCTGTGTCTCTCTGTATTTGGGGTTTGGCGTGTTGGGATCATTCTTTCTTCCATGTGTTTCCATTTAAAGACCCAAAAAGTCTCAAAAAAAGAGACGAAATAAATTCAAAAATCGGATATAAAATCCGTGTATATAATTTCCACCCACGACTTTCCACACAATTCCCCCCCCCCCCCCCCCCCCCCCAAACACTGTATCTTCTCTCTTCCCTGCACTCCCTCTTTCTTTCTTTGCCTGCCACGGCATTGATTTGCTACAAGGGTACGTTGAACAGTTCGTACGAGCTCCTCTTCCTTCATTATCTCTTTCCTCATGTGGGAACAAACAAATACCATGCCCTCCCTCTCTTTTTCCTTTCCTCACTCAGCATTAAATGACGATTTGCTTTAATTCCTACAAATTTTTTGACTGGATTTGTATACGTCGGGTCAACCAGAGACGATAAGTGCCTAACTAGTATAGCCTAGTGGTTTCAGTGACTCAGCACCTCGGATCCTATGCTGGCTGCTGTGCTAGCTACACCTACACACCATTAATTAATTACATTCAATCAACGGCTATGGAGATACGCTGGAAGCTGATCAACGGCCGTGATGTGTACCATGTTCGTACAGCACCAAAGGGCATTGTAGAGGATTGATCGTGGCGAGAGAGCATGTGGGACAGGGGTGAGGCCTAAGAAGGTGACACGTGGATAAGGATAGGTGAAAAAACGGTTGCTGTCGCTGTGAGTGCGAGTGAGCAGCACAGTTATTAGTGTGGAATTGATGGCTTGTGGTTGTGAAGCGGATAGGCTGAGAAAAAGGACCCAACCGCCCCAAAACCTCATGAAATGTCGGTTACTGTCACTACATATCCTCTGTTTACTAATTAAAACCAGTCTGACTCTGACCACCCCATTCCTTCATCGGTTTTCTCACAAATCAAGTTGGGTGCGTTCAATTATGTAGTGAATCACTCACGTTTCTATTTTCTTTCTCACAAATCGAGTTGGGTGCGTTCAATTATGTAGTGAATCACTCAGGTTTCTATTTTCTTTCTCACAAATCTAATTGGGTGCGTTCAATTATGTAGTGAATCACTCAGGTTTCTATTTTCTTTGTACATATCATCATATTTATGTTGTACATTTTGTAATTGTTTAGCACTTATTCTACATTGCTTGAAAACAGAAATTAATTAATGACTTAATAAAAATAATAATATTGTACCCGAGACGAAATGGAACTAGAGCAATTTTAGTAAGTTATCAGGAAAAACATTCTAGATTCGACAATATTATGATGGTTACGAGGGAAAATTATTTCATAATAATGATTACAGAAAACAGTAATTATAATATTGAAATGCATAAAGTAACAATTTACTTATTCGTTGCTATATATTAAACGGTTACAAATTGATTATGGACTGTAATTAACAACATTTTTTTTGATAGAATGTTAATAAACTGAGATTAGTCAAAAACAATTATAAATGACAATAAGCCATTCATTATTGTGTATAAAGATAATGGCTATCTTAGCCATATACGTAAACGACAATTACCTATTCATTATCATTCATGTTGTTTTGTTGAAGTCACAAAATATGTAGTAGATAGATTGACAAATTAAAGATTGGATAGCTTTATAAATTTAGAATTAGAATTTGATGGTCACATTTTCTTTTTTTTCTGTTAAAAAATCGATTGCGCGACAAAAATGTTTAACATTATGATAATAAATTATAGTATGGCAAATTGTTTACGTATGAAAATTAGCCAAAAAAAACTTATTTAGTAAGATATATAAATGACAATTATCTCTACGTTATCATATATAAAGATAATAGTTATCTCAATAAGATGAGCGAATGACAAATATCAATTCACTATCATATATGTTTTTTGCGTTACGACACAATAAAATAAAATAGATATATTGATATACCTGAGCAGTTGAATAGCTTTGAGTTTAAGAATAGTTTTGATGTTACGTTTCATTTTTTTAGGTGAGAAAAATAGATAGAGTTGTATGTATAATCGACACGTAGAATGAGTTTGTTGTGATAATAAATCATAATTAGATTTCTCGTGTCTATAATGTTTGTTGTATTTATATTAGACAAGTAAAGTTTTGAAATATTTGACATGATTTTGTTCTGCATGCTACATATATTCAATTAAAAAAATTAGAGTAAAAAGGACAATGGACTAATATCGGGTCGAATGTGTATGAAACTTAAGCCTAGATTTGAGATAAAGTAAGATAAATTTGGTAAATCATTATGTCTGAAATTTTATGTTTTGTTCAGCCCAATGTTATTCAAAATTACAATAATTTATCTTACTTTATCTCAAATATGAAATATATTCTAAATAATCATCAAATAAAATATTTAATGCTACTAATTAAAAACAAATAATTTATAAGTAATGTATAATTCAAGCTTATAAATTTATATTTAAAAATATGTGCTTCCAATACCCGCCATGTAGGTAGAGCTTGATTTGAGCGCCACAGAAGATCAACCTTGAGCGATTCTTGGGTTAACCCGTTGCCCGGTATGTGTGAATGGGTCAAAAGAATAAACTCAGTTTTCTGGAGAAACAAAATTAAAATAAATTATAAAATAAAAAAATATTTGTAATAATTTATAAAAAAAAATCGTATTTTTGGAATGTGGTCGGTCGTATTCTGAAAATGTAATCTTTCAGTGGGAGGCTGTACTCGATTTTTGTGAGATTTCTCTTTTTTAGGGAGATTATTTTACGAATTTTTCGAATTGATATTAAATATTTTTTACGGACTTCTCTATCAAAAGTTATATATATTTGAAACTCGATATTTCATTAACAATTTTCTAAAATTTCGGAGATTTTTTTATATATCGTCTTAAATTATTATTTTTTATTTTTCAACTTTGATTGTACTTTATAAAGCATACATCATTATTAAATTTTAAAATAAATATTTTAATAAATCATACTATTTAATAATGTATACAGACATATAAAAATTGATTTATTTTAAGTTTTATAATTTCAAATTCTTTTGGATTAAGGTCGAAAATGGTACTATTGGGTGTAACTCAAAGGTGGGGTGTTGGGTTATTTTTTTTCCCATATAAAATTCACTCACCAATATATATGTATACATTATTAATTAGTTATCTTTTATTACAAATATTTATTTTTAAAATTTAATAATTTATGCATACTTTATAAAGTACAGTTAAAGTTGAAAAATAAAAAAAATTTCAAACATGCATACCTTTTAATAGAAAAATCCGTAAAAAACATTTAATACAAATTCGTAAAATAATCTCTTTAAAAAAAATCTCACAGAAGACCGTGCTCCCAAAATTCAAACTTTCTTATTTTATAAATTCACACAAAAAATTTCTTATTTTATAATTCATTTTTAATTTTTTTTCTCAACATAAAACTCACCACAGTTTTCTCCATCTCCGTCTTCCTTATCCTTTTTACCATTAGAATAAACTCAGTTTTCCTTTTTACCTTGAGGGATTCTTAGGATCAGAATGCGTTTCTTTTTTACTATTCGTTAAATCCTGCTTTTTTACCGCTGGATTTTTTAGTTTGCTGGCGAAAAGATGCGCATTTTTTTATTCGTGAATTTTCTATCAGTGTTGTTGATTTGGAATATATAAAGATAAAAAGCACTTAGTGTTCTTGGATTGTTAAAAGAAATAATACAATAATAGTAATAATAATATTTTTATTGACAGTAATTTAAGAAAAGTATAAATTTGAATTAGTTTTAAAAATGATATTTTTTTTATCTAAAATATGAAAAATATTATTGGGGTTGTATAATTTAACAGAATATTATATGTAGTTCTCAATCTCTCATCTCCTAAACTGTTAGAAATTATTTTAAAAACCACATGTATTAATTATTTAAAAAGTTAAATTTCTAAAAATATTATTTTAATAATATAAATTATGTCCAACAGGTATGCTTTTGACTAGTGATAGTTCTTTACAATCCAAAAAGCAGGAAATAATGTCACCATTTATTTATTAATTTGTGATATCTTGACATTGATTGCAATATAATTAATAAATGAAATTAATAATGTAATGGAAGCATTATAACTGCACCATGCATATAAATAGATAATTTCTGTTTTACTAAATATGATCATCCGAAAGAAAAAATATATATATATATAGAGATCTTATATCCAATTCGGATTGACTTTTGCCTCGTAATTCATCCAATTATCCACATATATTTTCTCCTAAAACAATATTATATTTTGCTACGGTTGTTAAAGAAAATCATATCAACATCTATCACGGTCGCATTCATATGAGGAGAAATTTAACATAACTTGAGATTCTCTAATCAAGTGATTTCTACATGTAATGATGAAGAATCATCTCAAATCTGTTAATATAACTCTGAAACTTTTCATTATGTAATTTATATTTTTACTGATTTTTTTTCTCGATCAAATTTCAAATTTGAAGATTCAAATTTCTAACATAAATAGATAATTGTGTGGCGATACACATCGGCGTAATAGTCAACGTGCATTGGTACAATAAATATAAACTAGTGTGGTTTATAAGTTGTGTAGTTTATGACAATGTTTAGAGGATGAATTCATGACATATGGTTATCATACTTGTAATTTTAAGTAGTTTTAATTCAAAAACAGCTCAATTCTTTATTTTGAAGAGACGTTCAGTTAGGGGAAATTTTTTTAATCACCCATGACCCACCTAACGCTAATTTTTTATTTTTTTTTACAGTTGTTGAATTATCCTCGCATTGGTATTTATTTACCATAAAATGTGAACGGCCCAGTATCTTAATGGATAAATATAAATACGAATCGGAATAACCGAAAGGCACATTGTTCCATGTTCCAAAAGCATGGGAATTTAACCGATATATTTTCATAAATAAATATTTTAGTCGAAATACTTACAAATTAAAATTTAATACATTAAACGTCGATCAAAATATCTCAATAAAATCTACATATTAAAATTTTATAAAATATTAAAATTTATCATTTTTAAATTTCTTTTACTATTTTAAATAACTTTTGAAATATAATTCCAGAAAGAATAAACTATTGGAATGTGAAAAAAAGAAAAGAAAAGAAAAGAAAAGAAAAGAAAAGAAAAGAAAAGATGAGCGGCGACACAAAAAAGTTACAGGAGAGAGCGGCAGTGCTGATCAGAGTGGCAGCCACTGAGCGCTCACATCACAGTCACATCAAGCTCGTTAGAATTCAAAATATCCATCCGCCTATGGAAATGAAAATCAACACGGACACCTACGAATCGGCCGAAAAGAGAGATTGTAAATGGAAATCTGATATATAGAACCACACCAGAACAAAATTCCATTACTAATCGCCGACTCTCAACTGTTCATTCACCTTGCTGTGCCTTCTTTTTTTCCTTTTTCGTGTAGTTATCCGTGTCGCAATTGTGCAACCGAGCTTTCAGAACAAAGATTGAATGGGATTGATACATATATTTTTAAGGTGTTTTTGTAAAATTGAATGGGGTCGATTAATTCCACTTTATTATATGTGATTTCATTGCTGAACGTAGTTGTTTGTGTAAGTAATTGTATTAGATGAATTGACGGTTGATACGATTATATTTATGTAAAACATTAGTGTCGCATGGAGTGATTTCACATCCTTTGATCTGCATGACATGGATTATGTTATTAACCCCGGTCTAGTCATGAAAGGCTACACGATCGGTCACACAAGCGAGAGAAGTAGGAGATCCGACTCAATCTATGACTTGGATATCCACTTCAGATAACACTTCGAGGGAGTGACACGTGGCAAAGCACCTGGCACAAGGGAGAGGTGCGTGGCAATACACTATCCCTGCGTTTGGGTTTGTCCGCGTTGTGTGTTCGTGATTAGGTACGGGATCACTGGATAGGCCACGTAACAGCCCTCTGCAAAGAATTTATAAATTCCTCCCTGTGTGACCTTCTGTGTGTAGTGTGCTATTGTGGGCAAGATGGGTTCTCCTCTCCAGTTTTAGTTAATGGAGGCGAAACATTATTGGATCTTTAAACTCAAATAAATAACAAATTTGAATACGTTGTTACTAAAATTTATGATATATTTATTATCATAAATTTAAAATAATTCGATTCGATTTGATTTTGAACGGTTTAAATTTAATTATAGGAATTATTTTTTTATTTATAATTTAATAAGTCTCATATATCATAGTCCTAAAAAATTTACGGTACAAATGTGTTATAGAAAAAAATATGACAGCGGATATTAATCTAGCCAACGTTACGTGTATTATATCTATTAAAATTTGGATGAGCATGTACTATAATTATTTTTAATGATAATAAAAATATTATTAAATTTAAACAATATGATTTAATTTAAATGGTTTAAATTTAACAATAAAATAACCTTTTTATCTATATTTTAATTAATTTTACATATTATAAATTTAAAGAATTATAATATAAATGTGTTATAAAATAATATATGATAAGGATGTAAACTCATTAAAATTTGGGCCTGTGACCACATAATAAGAGACACCCAACTTGGGCCACAACTTTTGCACACAATCAAATGAAGGTGTCATTCACATAAGCCGACCGGATATTCCTCCTCTTTTATTTTCTCCTTGACCGTACTTCTCAATCCCACAAGCTTGAAAAGAGTTTTCTTTTCTCTTCTTTACTTTCCCTTCCTTCTTTATTTATTTCAGAGAAACTATTTCTCCCACTGATGTTTCATCCTCCAATTTATTCTCCGTATATTTTTTACTCTAATTGGTTACATAATTTTTGTCTTTTTCCTTTTTAAAAGTTTCTATCTCCAAATTAATTTCGTTATTCAATTATATAAATATTTGAATCATATATATAAACACATGAATCACTTATATAAACATTTAAGTAATATATGTAACTTATCTCTTATATGTTTTTGTTTCTCGAGATTCTCTTTCTCTCTCTACTCCGACGTGTTTTTGCTTTCCCAAGATTTTTTTTTCTCTCTCTCTCCTTTCTCCTGTCACTATATTTGACTTTTTCTCTCATGTGATTTTATTTTCCAAGACCCTCTTTCTCTCTCTTCTCTCTCTTATTATTTTTTTTTCGGCGATTTATCTAAACACCCGAATCCCATATCTAAACACCTGAGTCCCTTATCTAAACACCTGAGTCCGAAATATAAACATCTAAATACAAAATAAAATACAAACACCTGCTTAAAATATATAAACACCCGAGTCAGATATATAAACACTTGAGTACATAATACAAATACTTGACTTATTATATTTAAAAATCTGAGAGTACATAAACGTATTTTTTTATCTCAAAAATAAAAAATTAGTATATATAAAACTATTTTTTTTCGCCAAAAATAAAAAAATAGATGGATTTTTTTTTGAGATTTGGCTTGAGCTTCCTTTATTTTAATGTTTAAGGTTCGTTAAAAAGGCGAAACGTGACACTCTTCTTCACCATGAAAACATCAAAAAGGTCCCTTGTTTTTTTAGAGTTTTCTTTTCTTTTCTTTACTTCCCCCTTCCTTCCTTTTATTTATTCCAGAGAAAATATTTCTGTTTCGGAGGTTTCATTCTCCAATTTATTCTCTGTACGTTTTTACTACATGATTTTTGTCTTTTTTTTATTTTTATCTCCAAATTAATTTCGTTATTCAATTATATAAAAACATGAATAATTTATATAAACATCTAACTAATATATATAATTTACCTCTTATACGTTTTTATTTTCTGAGATTTTCTCTCTCTCTACTCTCACGTACTTTTATTTTCCTAAGACTTTTTTTCTCTCTCTACTCCCACGTACTTTTATTTTCCCAAGACTTTTTTTTTTCTCTCTCTCCTTTCTTCTGTTACGGTATTTGATTTTTTTTCTTTCATGTGATTTTATTTTCCAAAACTCTCTTTCTCTCTCTTATTACTTTTTTTGATGATTTATCTAAATATTTGAGTCCCATATCCAAACAACTGAGTCCCTTATCTAAATACTTGAGTCCGAAATATAAACTTTTAAATACAAAATAAAATACAAATACCTACTTAAAATATATAAACACCGGAATTAAATATATAAATACTTGAGTCATTTATATAAACACGTGAGTTATTTATATAAACACCTGAGTACATAATACAAATACTTATCTCGTTATACTTAAAAACGTGAGAGTACATGAACGTACTTTTTTTTACCAAAAATAAAAAGTTAATATACGTGAATATATATTTTTTTTTGTTAAAAGTGAGAAGTTAGATGGATTTTTTAGGGATTTGTTTTGAGTTTCCTTTATTTTAATGTTTAAGGTTCGTTAAAAAGGCGAAACGTAACCCTCTCCTTCACCATGAAAAACATCAAAAAGGCCCCTTGTTTTTTTAGAGTTTTTGAAAGGGTCCCTCTTGCCTACTACACGCAGCCATTACCAATAATTGCGTAAATTATGTACACAGATCATCATCCAATTGGATGGGATGCTCTATAGAATAGAATAAAATGATAGGTTCATGATGAGAAAAGATAAAACAATCCCATAATAAAACTCTATGTAAAAAGACAAAGGAGAAAATGGCTACCAAATTATTTGCACTGCTTTCTCTTCATGTATATAAATTAGGAAAATGTATGGGAGATATCAAAATCACTATCCATTTTATTATTTAAGTTATTATTTATATTAATTATTTTATTTATGTAATTTATTTTTTTTACGGTATTTTTATTATTTAATTCAAATATCATTAATATAAATAATAATTCATTTAAAATGAATAACAAAAATACTATACAAATAAATTACATAATAAAATCTTTAATATGAATAACAACTCATTTAATATAAATAATATTTTTTTTAATTTGAATAATAAAATCGATATCAATTTTAATATCCATTAACTGTATATTAGCTACCTATAAATTAATCCAGTTTCTTCGGCTAAAAAGGTAAGGATCTTTTAAAAATTCAAGAATATATATGATTGATGGCATTATATATTTTCTAGATAAGATTGCTATCTTATCCGTATAATTATTGATATTATAATTTATCTCTTTCTATTTTCCAGACTTCACCATGTGTCGTTTTAATTTTTAATCTATATGAGCATGATAGTTATTGGGCTGTTAACGGATAAAATTTATTAAAAATTTATAAAATTTATATGCGGATTTATATTCAATAAGAATTTGAGAATCTAAATATGCATCTGTATTTATTTTTTTAATAGATATTAGATCGGATCAAATATCGGATTTTTATTCAAATTTTAAAATAATAAAATATATATATTTAATATGAATAAATGTATATAAGTTTAGATTATAAATATATAAATTAAGATAATAACTCTAATTTAATTAACTAGCATGACTTAAAAAAACTTTTGTAAAACTAATATGATTTAATTATCATAATGAAATAATTTCAATATAATATGCAACTATAAATAAATTCTCTTTTATAAAAATAGATAGAATAGAATATAGTGATGATCATTGAGACTAATTTAATTAGATTATAATTATATTTATAAATAATTAATTTAAAATAATATATATATATATATATATATCTTATTATTAAAAAGTTAAAAATAAAATCATTTTATTGGATTCGTAATGAATATGAATTCGGATTCGGATTATGTATGACCCGAATACAAATTCAAAAAATAAAATGGATCCTTCTTTTTCAAAATTTATATGCGGATCTAATAAACTATCGGATATATTTTTTAAATCCATATATGCGGATTCAGATCAAAATTTCAAATTATAGATATCCATTAACAACCCTGAATATCTAGGATGGCAGCCATAATAGGTATTGAAATCATATAACCTTGCAATCATTTCTTTGAGCGGCTATGAACTTCTAGATATTAAACGCACTTTAATATGAACATTAATATGAACATTGATTTCACTAAAAATACGCAAGATAAGCATAGTTAGATTATGTTGTGTTATTGATCAACTTGTAACCAGTATAAAAAAAATAAGCATGGTTAATTTTACTAAAGATTTTTAGCTTATGAACAAAGCACAGATTGATATGCAATCATATCAAATATGGGATGCAAGATATATGACGACTCTCTGAAATATCCGGAAGGAGTGGAATTGAATGATTTTTTTGAGCAATAGTAAGGACACCGCGTCTAATGACAAATGATGCCATTAAAGAAGCAGTTAGCTGGATGACAAATATGTAATAATATTAATTTAGTTTGAGAGTTTGATTTAGTTTAATTTAGTCATTATAAATATGATCATGTAATTATTTTCTTTATTTTTTGTAATTTTTCTTTTATATTAAAATCAGAAAAACAGGTAAAGCCTGTTTCTTTAAAAAAAAAAAGATCAACTCATTATATCATAGAGATTTTTATGAGTGCACCGGTCTTGATTTTTTTTTTATGAATTTAGATTTTTTTTATGGAGTTTGCTTAGAAATTGATGTTATTTCGGTCACTAAAGTAAAGAAACTAAAAAGTAAAAGGAATTTCATAAAAAAAAGGGTAAAAAAGAGCAAAGATGTCAACATTTTTTTTTTGAGAAAAAATGTCAATAATTTTATTTGTCGATCACTTGATTGCTTCATAAAACATACAAGAGAGTACATAATATTACCTAGTACATTTGATGAAAATCAACAAAAACCAATGACCCCTTTTATAGGGGTGTCAATGGGTACAATATGGATTAAGTGAGGTATTTTCATATCTACACCTGTCTAATATTAATTTTATTCATACCTTACCCTTATCCGATAAATTTAGCAGTACCTATACCCTACCCTTACCTGTTAAATTTAGTATTACCTATATCATATTCTTACTTGTTAAGATTAATGAGTATCGAACGAACAATGAGTGAGTATAGGATAATTTGTAACTAATATAATTTAAAAAATATAATAAACAAATAAATATGTTACTTTAATACATCATATGTATAATAAATAAATAAAAAAATAATTATTAGTTCTATTATCTATAGAAGAATATAAATTAAAATGTTACATAAATCAATTTTATTCTAAATTACACTATATACAAATATTATATATTATATAAATCAATCTCACAACAACATCAATAATAATAGTAATTAGTAATTATAATGATAATATTAATAATGATAATGATATTATATATTATATAGTTAAATATAGAATTACATATTATCATATATATATTATCTTGTATATCATTTGTAACAGATACGAAATTATCCTTATCCAAACTTTTACTTGATAAGCTAACGAAATTTTTTCTTACCTATACACTTACCCACTAAGTTAACGAAAAAAATCTTTATCCATATCCGTATTATCAAATACAATATAAATAGAGTAAACGGGTAAAAGAGTTTCGTTAACAACAATACCTCTTTACAAAAAATTGAGGCAGAAAGCGGGTGATTTTACCGAGGCATGCACAACAGGACGGATATTTATTGTTGGGCAAGAGGAACCTAGGATTTGGCCAAAATGGGTGATTTAATGTGTAAGAATTGATGTTATTTTTTAGGAGGATTTTTTTTTAAATTCATGCATGATTCATGATAAATGGTCGAGATCACATGTCATAGTTTTATGACAAAAAAGATATCCGCAACAAATGTGAATTCATACATCCTTATACTCCATCCATATCAAAATCAACGGTTTTATTAGTTTTGAAAAAGCAACAATAAAATTGAATCAAGACCATAGGTATTTATTGTTAAGTTTTGATATTTATGATATCATTTAATAAATAATATAGCAGATATAAGGATCTACGCTTAAAATAGAGGAAATGAATTTGGCATGTTACCATTCAACTATTCCAAATTTGTTCAATAAACATAAATTAATATATATAACTTTTAGGACCATTTTGCAATTTTACTAAAAAACAAGAGAATAATGATCTTGCTATGAACTTGCAACAGCAAAGAACATACTCACCTGAATTTTCTATTATTACAAATTCCCATCTGTCATTTATTCATGCTGCTCCTGTACTAGAAAAATTCAATTACAAAATAGAAAACATTTCCTGGCCATTCATTACTGCTAGCTTTCTTCCCTTTTCTCTCTTATAAGGTATATACCTGTCTCAATTTTCCATTTTTCAATCAATTTTCCAGTAAGGAAGCAAGTTCACCGGTTTACACTTGCACGGTAAAATGGCGCATAGAATCGATCATGAGTATGATTATCTCTTTAAACTTGTTCTGATTGGAGATTCGGGAGTTGGAAAATCTAACATTCTCTCTCGGTTTACAAGGAATGAGTTTTGTCTCGAATCGAAATCGACAATTGGAGTCGAGTTTGCAACCAGGACTCTTCAAGTAATAATTTCCCTTCAGCCTTTTTCCTTTATTATTATTATTATTGTTGTTGTAATTACTATTTTTTTTGAACAACTTTTTGTGGGTTGAGATACATGATGTCAAATAGATTTTAAATTTTAGTGACCAGAAAAAGCCAGCCCTGGCATGTACCATTCTGGTACCAGTACTGGTCCGGTGGTACTGAACCAAGTCACCAAGATCTCAGACTGCAAAATCTTTAGCCTACAATTCAAGTCTTTGAAGCATTTCAATTGAATTAAGCTTGTTCATTTTTAATATTTAATTTATTTAAAGCAGAATTAATGTGTATTCAAGCACCTGAAAATTAAACAAGAAATTCCTTAATTGAATAAACACACGATAATGAAAAGAACTGCAGCTAGAGGGTAAGACAATAAAGGCGCAGATATGGGACACGGCCGGTCAAGAGAGGTATCGGGCCATCACAAGTGCATACTACAGAGGTGCTGTCGGTGCGCTACTTGTTTATGACATCACGAAAAAGCAAACATTCGACAACATCCAACGATGGTTGCGTGAGCTACGTGATCATGCCGACTCTAACATAGTCATAATGTTGGCCGGGAACAAAACTGATTTGATGCATCTAAGAGCAGTACAGCTGGATGATGCACGATCTCTGGCCGAGATGGAGGGACTGTCCTTCCTCGAGACTTCTGCACTCGAGGCGACTAATGTAGAAAATGCATTTGAAACTATCCTTACAGAGATCTACCGTGTAGTTAGCAAGAAAGCGCGTGCAGCACAAGAGGCGGCCAGGGCATCCGTGACGGTACCACCTATACAAGGAACAACTATTAATGTTACTGATTCCCCAGCTGGAAAACCAAATTGGACATGCTGTTCAAATTAGGTCCATTGGAGTTGCTTGTGTAATCACTTTTTGATTTTTTTTTTTTGTACATGTATACTCTTTCTGCATCTGTGCAAGGAATGATTGTTTGTGCTCCTTTTTAACCTTCTTTTTATATTTTGAATTTTCTTTTGTATTTTGAATCAAATAGACTTTTCTTAGGCTTTCCTCGTACATATCATTTAGAGAACCTTTTTTCTCTAAGCAGTTCCACTTCTCAGGATAAATCATAGATGATAATCCAAAATGTGATGGAACTCCCCATCTCATTTATATGCAATTTCATTTTTGCATCATAAATATGAAATAACAGTTTAATATAACACAAAGGAGCGATTACTTCCTTAATAAAACGATTACCTACAAAGGTACGACATAATTAATTCAAGGAAAAAAAGAAGAATGAAAAATTGTCTTACCAGGCCTAGAGACAAGGCCTGATGTATTTTTAATAAATTAAACTCTCCTCCTTCCCCAAATATGGTGATGCACAAGAAATTTTATGAACCTGGATATATGTTTCAAGTATTCAAAAAATCTGTTCTATTCTTTTTCAGTGTTCAATGTTTTGTTTAATTTGCTACATACTAAGCAACTCAACTATATAGATAATATCAGATCGATCAGATCAAGTGTATATTTTCGAACAATGTAAATTTCAAATTGCTTACGCACATGAAATTTCATTTATTTTTTTCTCTACATTCTATTTCTCAGCAAAAAGGATCACTTCCTTTAAAACTCAAAAAAAGGTACATCCTAAATCGACAGAAATCATACCTCCTTTTGTGATATAATTGGTGGTACCAACTGTGCCAGTACCCTCATAGGAAGGATGCATTAATTAATTCCAGATTTTCATCCCTCAATATATGCATGCTTTAATTGCAGAATCAGTTGTATTTCTACAAATTGCCAGGAAACCCTGGAAATACTCGATATAAGCAATCATTGATCTGTCAATCACTGTCATTTTATCTCTTTTTTACTTTTTATGAAATGTCTCAGTGAGTTATTGATAACTGCATTTTAGGGGGTGATCATACAGAAAATGTTCCAAAAAAAAAAGAAAAAAAAGAAAGATGTATTGCCTTATTTTCCCTAAATAGTGAAATCTCATCAGACATAGGACTAAGTCAATAAATTGTTCTCTACCTTCTTTTTATCAGACTTCAAATAAAAAACCATACAAATTACAGTACCAAGGTTTCCCAGTAGCTCAACCAAACAAAGAACTTCCAATAGCATCTATACCATAATCTAAGCATCGTTATTTTCCTTCTAAACACCAATTGACAAATATCACTTTTGACTTTGAAGCTTGCTGTTGTATCATCAGAGGAAATTTAGGTCTCATTTGGCAGAGATGTGTGTATAATTTTAACAACACAAAGGGCAATATGAAGAAAAACGTGTGAGCTTATGTCACTCAAAATTCAAAAAGAATGGTTCTAATCTACTGTCATTTTTAGTACATCTATTTAGTATTTTAAAAAGTACTATTTAAATTGAAAAATTGAAATCATAGAATTTTTTTTCTTCATCATTTAGATAAAGTGTGTATAAAATTTGAGTTAATTTGAAATTTGATTGGTTATGAGAGTCGTTAAAACTCAACCGCTAAAATTTTAAATTATTTTATGAAAAATAACTTTCAAATCAAATCACATTTAATGCACACACTATTTAAAATTGAAAAACACATTTGTAATTTTAATTCTTTAATAAGTATTTATTAAGGTACCAAATAGATTCGTCTAATTGAATATGTCATGATCAATCACTGAACAGGAGAATTAGTCATGAAGAGATAAAAATATTGAAAAAAAAATTAATAGCAAAAAGGATCTTGAACCAATTTCGACTTAACCAAATAATATATATTTTATGATTCTATTTATGAGCGAGTACTAATGGGGGACCCTTCATTTTTTGGAGCATGAAAGTTATGATTTTGGTGCATAATCAAAACATCATTAATTCATTATTGACACACAGTTGCATCCGTGAGTCAATTGTCGTTTTGGTTTAATTGCAAGGATTGCATTATGAATTCTTAATTTGCATCCAAAAGAAAGGTTGAATTGTAGATTTGTTCAAAGGGAGTTTGCAAATGAATTTAGGTTTTGATATATATAATTAAAAAGAAATAATCAGAACTGATATATTTTTTTTAAAATAAGAGTTCTCGTTAATCTGACGCCAATTATTTTTTTTATAATTTTGTGGTAATTAACTATGCTTTTTTTTTTTCATAAAGAGACTTGTGGATAACATCATGATTATGTGTGTTAAATTTACAATTCTTAATTTTCATAGACAACATCACAATTCGTAATTTTTGAAAAATTATTTGTGAAAAAAAATTAGCAAGCCTTTTAATGCTATGACATTTCTCTTTATAAATTATGCCACCTGTAACTTTAGTTTGTGCCGAATTTTGTATTTACGCTTCTATTATCTCCTTTGCATGTTTATTTTGGAAAAACAAATGCTATTTATGACTTTTGATTTTGATCTAGATTTGATATTGGACTGAAAATTGTTAATTTTACTTTATATATAGCATTGAAAATAATATTTTATCTGAAAATATAATTTTAGTAGTAGCTATCATTATTTAGTATAATTTTTTTGTGAGATAAAGATAGAATTTAAAGTTTCTAACTTTTAAATATTCATGAATCCAACCATCAGATTTTTTAACATACAAAATTTTACACAAACGACGTTGTCTTACACACTAGATCAAAAACTAGTTCACTATTATCATTTTTCAGTGCACGGAGCAAAAAACATTATTATTTAATGAAACTAAATTAATATAAGACACTAATAATTTGTAGCATTCAAAAATTGTAAAAATCAGACCTTTTAAAAAAAAAAAAGAATTGCTGTGTTAAGAAAAAATAGCTCCATAACACAAAATTGCTTGCTTGTCTATGTTAACGTTGTACAACCATTACTAGAACCATTAACTTCCATTAAACTCTGAAACCAACTCGATTAAATTGAAAGGGAATTAACGCGGTTCGCAAATTGTGTGACCTTTCAAATTTCAATGACAAATTTACGAAAGCCCATAAATATTTGATTTCTTTGCGCGTCGTTAATTCTGAAAATGTCAAGAAAATGACGGAATTCAAAAAACAAAAATTAACATTTCTCGTCTCGCAGAGTCTGACCAAAGATGAATTACATATAATTATTTTATTATTCAGATTAATAATTTTATTATGTAATTTATTTTTATAATATTTTTATTTTTTATATTAATAATATTTGCATCGAACGATATAAATATTATAAAAAATAAATTATATAAATAAAATAATTAATATAAATAATATAAATAATAAAATCGATATCATATTAAAATATTTAATATGGAGGTATGTTCAAACATTTTCCTTTGCAAAAGAAGTGACCCCTTGTGTCAGTGACATTTGAAAAAGGTATAACTGCAAGGTGATTCTTTCTTTTCTTGTGCTTTTCTCTCCTCTTCTGGTCTTCCTCTCCACTCATCCATTCTGATTTCTGACTGTCTCCTGTCTCTCTCTCTCTCTCTCTCTTTTCTCTCTTTCTCTCTTTCTCTCTCGCTGTGCGCTCGCTCGTGTGTCTGATCGGAATTACGCAGTCGAGTGATCTTTTAATCAGGTACACGTTCGTTTCTTGATTGGGATTGATTAGATTCGTGCCTTTTTCGCGAGTTTTTAAGTCCACGGTTGATTTAGGATCCGATTGAAGAATTAGGACTGGAGGATCGAGAAAGAATGGCGCATCGGGTGGATCACGAGTACGATTATCTGTTCAAGATCGTGCTGATTGGCGATTCTGGCGTTGGGAAATCCAACATTCTCTCCCGATTTACAAGGAATGAGTTCTGTCTTGACTCTAAATCCACTATCGGCGTTGAATTCGCCACCAGAACTATTCAGGTTCTCCCTTTCGATCCTTATTTGTTGTTCTTTTTAGTCAATTCTTTTCAGTCACAGATTTTTCCATCTTGCATGTACGATCTTGATTGATCTCTTAGGAAATGCTGATAGATCAGTGACAATTGGCATTTTCATGATCAATCCTTTATTATCTACATGTCAATTTTTAGCTTTTATTTAGATATTGAATCATTTCTGAGAAAGATACAAGAAAATAATAGCAATTCAGAAAGGGTATTTAGTTATAAAAACCACACAACAAGGAAAATGTGAACAGAAATTTCTTCCTTGATTGATTTCATCTGAATTTACTTGATATTATAATGAATTTGTGGAAATTATTAATTTCTTTTTCACCTGGCCAGCTTGCCTGAATGGGGAGGTTCATGCACTGATTGTTATCAATGCATTTGAATTCATATTTATCTGTAAGCCATATGACGCATATCCTGCTATTGAATTAATTACAGTATTATTAACCATTTCATTTATTATTTTAAATTTGATTTCTTTAGTGGTGAGGTCATTAAGGGTTTGCTTGGGAAACATGTGATGGGAAGAGAAGTCAAAAGAATCCAGCCTTGACAACTCAGTTTCTTGAGACAATGATTTTGTGTCTGTGGTGGTTTGCCAATTGCCAACCATAACCAGCCTTGCATTTTCATTTTTTAGTTGAGCACCTTTTTCCATTCGTCCCACCCTGTCCGGTTTTACATGGATCATTGCTATTCTTTTTGTACTCGATAAGACAATTTAATAATGAGAAAGTATTACTTGAAAATTATTTACTTTGACGATCTTAACAATTTTTAAAGAGAAATTTAGAATTTAAAATACAACGTTATAGACATGATTTATACTATGCAAATATCATGTCCATGAGAAATGATGAGATTTTAAATAATGTTTTATCATACATCTAGCATATTTATATGATCAATAACATACCTACAAATTGATTTTTTTTTATTTTCAATTTTATTCGAATTTATTTGAAAAATCATTGTCAAAATTATCAAGATAACCATTGTCAATTGATAATCATGTCCTAGAAATTGACAGCCGTTATCAAGATAACCATTGTCAGTTTTACATCTAACTGAATTTTGCCTGCTTATTATTGGTCAAATATTAATGTTCCTCACTTTGCTTCCCTGGGCATGCTTACAGATGCTATTCTACACATGTAATTTCCTTGTACCAAAAATTATGTTGAACTGATTTGGTGTATAAACAAGTAATTGCAGATAGAAGGAAAGACAATTAAGGCACAAATATGGGACACTGCTGGTCAAGAGAGGTACCGTGCCATTACCAGTGCATACTACAGAGGTGCAGTCGGCGCCTTGCTGGTGTATGACATCACCAAAAAACAGACCTTTGACAATGTGCAAAGGTGGCTCCGTGAGTTACGTGACCATGCCGACTCCAACATAGTAATAATGCTCGCCGGCAACAAATCAGACTTGACCCATCTGAGAGCGGTACAACTGGAGGAGGCCCAGTCTATGGCTGAAAAGGAGGGCTTGTCATTCCTCGAGACCTCTGCACTGGAGGCGACAAATGTAGAGAATGCATTCCAGACTATTCTATCTGAGATTTATCAGATTATTAGCAAGAAGGCGCTTGCTGCTCAGGAGGCTGCCAGGGCTTCAGTTGGTGTGCCTCCTACCCAGGGGACGACCATCAATGTCGCCGAGTCCTCTGCATCTTCCACCAGGAGGGCATGTTGTTCTACTTAGGACATTTCAATTCATACATTTTTTTTCTGTTATTTTTCTTCCGTTGCTTATGTGTTTCTCCTTGTATGTTAAGATAGATGTCGTCTGTGTAGTCCAAAGGTATAGGGGGTCTATATTTGTTTTGATGCTCTAAACTATTCTTCCTGTAAGTGCAAATCTGGTAAGGTAGAATAACAGGTGTTAAGAGATACATATCCTCCGTTTTCTTTTTTTTCTTTTTCCCCAAAATAGTTTGTTTATTTTTGCCTTTTTTTGACAAGTTTCGTGGAACATATGGTATAGCAAATTCTCTGCTGTTATATATATTCTTCATAGAGGTCATTTTTGCGCCAAATGTTGTAACAGATCTTACTTTCTTACTGTAGCCAGAAAAAAAGTAGGGAGCATATTGCTCAAATTGCACTTTAGTTTATTGTTAAAGCAGGCTAATCTAGTTTACACTCAAAAACTATACCTCAGAAAAGGTTTACCCTCAAGGTTCTCGGAAATAAATATTCAGATTTAACATTTTGAAGAATCACAAAAATAAACGACCCCACCTTAGAATGAAAAAACAGAACAACATATCTGACAGAATGGTGCTTATGAATTATTGATAAAGCCATCTCCATTGTAAAGCTGCTCATTAGCTGTCTGATTAAGTAATTAGCAACTGGTTCTAATCACTTCTTCATTAGTCTGAGAATATCACCCACTAGATGCAGTGATCCCGTCACCAAAACCTATCAGAAGCAGAATCAAAAGAGAAATTTATGTACGCATTTCTAGTTTACTTGAATACAGTTCCAGCTTGAACATGTGTGGTTCCAGTTTGTTAGTAATGTATTATGTCAAACTGAGTATCACCCGAAAATGTGTTGATTTATTTTGCCGAGCTGTTTCTTTGATCCAGTCAACTGCATATGGAAGTGACCGGAACACTGAGCTGCTGTCACCTGAATTTAAGCATGGCATTTCCTTTCTAAAATATCACATCAAGATTAGGGAATTACTAGCAAAAGAATTATATTATTTTGTTTGTGTGGTATTTAAGTTTAGATAGTTGATTAATTGAGAGAGAAAAACCTTGAAAATACCAGTTTTTTCTCCAGCAATTTCCCTGAGTGTATTTCCTGTTTAAAACAATTTGGCAATAACAAAACTTGATGCACTTGTAATATAAACAAAACCAACCAATTTGTTAACCATGAAAATAACTGTATGGTGCTTAATTAACATATGTCATTAAACCTACATTTTCTTCTTTTGGTGCTTTATTGTTTGGACTCAAGAATGTGAATGAGAATATTTGGGAACTCACAGCTAACAAGTCAATGCCACACACAACTTGAACACTGGTAGCTAGAAATATAGGTGAGTGAGTCAGTGACCTAAAATTTATTTTCATGGGTGGGGGAAAGGAAGGAGGGACTCAAACTAACCGAGAACATCCATACGATCATATATAACCAAGGGAGGATATTCCAGGTACGACAGGTGCTTGAACCATGTGATTATTCAGACTTATAGCTTGTATTTTGCTTCATTTAGCATAAGGATTGCCATTGCTATACGATCCAGAACTTCAATGCTAATACTAGTAAACATATTAGTAATGGTAAGCAAATCACAAAGTCTGGGTGGTGTAGTTGGTTATCACGCTAGTCTCACACACTAGAGGTCCCCGGTTCGAACCCGGGCTCAGACAATTTTTTATCCTTTTCTTTTCTTAGCCTTGAGCCTTCTCATTTTATTAGCGACGATTTGAAGGAGTCCGGGACGCGTCTAGTCCATGTCTCCATCTCTATTCTTCTTCATAAATGTAGAAAACGGAGATCTCCATTTTTTTTGTAAAAGGAGATGATTTGGTTGCACTGCTTTATTACAGGTTCCGACTCGTTTAAGCTTCTCCTTTTTGCTACCGTTTCCGTGTCGAGAACCCTCATTGTTCATCCTCTCTCTCTATCACAGTACGCCAGGAACAATAACATAGCGCCATCTAAAATTACTAAATTGGGGATTTCTTCTTATCGATTGAATCGATACTCGCTCGAACTCGAACCGCCCGGAGCTGAGGCGGAGCTGATAGATAGTATCAATCCGTCTAGGGTTTAGAAAAAGAAAGTGACCGAGGATGGATTGGGGGAATGTAACAGTTGAGGATCTGATGGAGGCTTTGAGAGAGGTGGAATGGTCAACGCCGCCGCGCCCTCTCCCGGAGTTCTTCTCTCGTTTCACTGCTCCTAGATCCTACTCCAAGTGGACCAGCCGCCTCAAATGCAATCTCTACTAGTATCTCTCTTTCTTCCTACTATTTTTTGTTCTTTCTGTCTATTTATTCTATATAATCTTCAATTTTGCCTGAACTTATCTGTACGCTCCTTAATTTCAATTTAGTTATTATTATACTGGTTAACCAAACTTTGTTGCTGAATGAATTGCAGCTATCGGACGAACTACTTTATCCTGGTCATGTTTATTTTGGGTAAGTGAGAGATCAGCACTTAATTTCTCTTATTGCAGTTCGAATTTCTAACCACAATTACACCTTGATTTGATTTGTTATTGCTGAATTGTTCAATTGAAGCTGTTGGGTTCATAAGGAGACCGCTTTCCATTGTTGCTGCTCTGTTGACAGGTGTAAGCCTTGCATTTCTCAATGATAGGTTAGTCTCCTCATGTTGAAATGTTCCATAAATAATGAGGTTGAGAATAGATTACTGATATTATGTTTCTGGTGCAGCTTTGCGGTGACATTCAATGAGAAGGTTACAAGAACAGTGAGACAATTTTCTCCACATTTAGCTGCCAAGATGAGGCCTCCTATCACGTAATAAACATCTAGTTAACTTTAAACTTTTTTAACATGGTTCATAATATGTTTTAACACTTATATGAATTTTAGGCCGGTTCTTCGGGGACGGCCATCTACAAAGAGATCAATACACATATGTGGCTGGCCTCGCTCGGTCTTTGTCTTCTTTTTTGCTGCAGGTTTGCCATATTTTCCTTTCTTTTTCATTATTCCTTTTCTCTCTCCAATTGGCTGTGCCGAATAGATGATTGAATATTGATTTGATAAATTCTTTGTTATTACTTAAAATATGATACAAACTCAATTGTAACCAGATCATAGCTCATAAACTAAGCATGTCAGAAAAGGTTCATGTCAACAATAATTTTTTGAAAGAATAGTTTCATGTTTTCCCCTTAGTACATAGAATATGAAGTATATGTTTGCAAGTTAGAAATATCTTGTATGCCCCAACGAGAAATGGAAGATGTTGCAAATACTTCATATATTCGTACTACCATGGATTTGGTTAGTTACAGGCTACATGTAGCATAGGGCCTGTTGTGTGGAGGGTCCATATTTCACTTCATAATGTCTCTGAATGGCCTATTGAAGCTGCTCAATATGATCTATATATTGAAATCTTGTTGGAAACTGACTTTTATATATTTTAATAGTATATTTCAGTTGAAGGAAAAATGACAGTATTAGTGTACAATGATCTTTTTATAGAGTTATAGCGTGATGACACTCAGATGATTCCAAATTTGGTTTATAAGTAATTTAGGTTATGACAATGATCTTAGCTAATGAATTGCATCATCCAAATATTAATCTTGCAAGTTTAAGCAACATTTAATTGTGACTGTACAATACAAGCATTTTTCTGTTGTGCGATTAGATAGTAAATGAATTCTCAAAATTATAATACTTTGTGTCCTAAAACATTTTGACTATGAGATTGCATTGAGCTGCTTAGATTGGCTGGTTAGATACTGTAAAGCGGAATATGGATTCCTAATACAACAGGTTCATTCCTACAAGTTGCAGCATTGCCAAACTTCAAAGCATACTTAAAAATACAAATAACATATTCTTTTGTGCACTTTTATGGGGATAATCGGTAAGAAATGTTCCTGTATCAGTATGCTTAAAACAAATGAATGAATGATTAATCTTCTCCTGATTATAAAATCCACTGCATTTTATTATGTTTTTCCATGACAACTAGACAAGGATACCAATTAAGCACTTTTTGATATGAGGATTCATCATTTAATGGCAAAACAACCAACAATTACTAATATTTTGGTTGAACAAAATTACAGCAAGCTGCCTGCTGTGGTTCACCTCATCTAGCCTCCTTTCTGTTGCTTGGGCCCTCGTAATTGCTCTGCTAGGTATTAATTTATGTTTATCTTTTTATTTAGTAAGCCCCATGTTCTCCTCTTTTTCTGTCATAAAAGATACTAGAAAGAGTTTTTCCATTATTGATGCAGCAACCCTAAGCCATGCAAGCTTGAGAACTCCAAATTTGAAAGCACGGCTTAACACCTTCAGAGAGGAGTTCCGTGCTGTCTGGCGCAATTATAGCGAGATGTGATCATGCCAATCACTCAAATTTATTGGAGGTTTACTTCCTTTCATGGATATTATACCATTTTGTATTTCACTCTTACATTCTCAAGATATTACATCAAAACATTTTTCTTGAAAGAACACTGCATTTGTAATATCTGTAACTCACATCTGGCTTTCTTGAATTGCTTGCAACTACCTCCAAACTGGTAGCTGAATCTAGCAGTACATGTACATTCTGTTAAACATTGACATAGTTTGCCCTCAGCTTGGTTGAAGTTTTGCCCTTAACCTGAATTGAACTTAAATCAAATGAAACCAACTTAATGTAGGGTTCTAAGTTCGTGTCAAGATTTCCAATAAGTTGCTCTCAAGTAATTTGATAAAATTAGGGCTATCATAGCCATAGCCCTAATTAACTTGTTCCAGAGAACAATGGATGTTGAGTGAAATTTGGAAAGTGTTAGGTGATTAGCAAGGATTTATAAGTATATATATATATATATATTTTGTGTAAATGCTTCTAGTATACAAAAGTTTGCTGATTAAATAGTATCTTTCTCATATATGTGGTGACGGATTATCAGAACAGTGTGTTAGTTTATTTTTCATGTCATGATTTCCTAGTAAATGCTTGCTTTTTTTAAATGACCATGGGCCTCACAAGTGTTTCTATTTCTTATTTCAGGATTTAGTTGCTCTACAATCTTCTCGTTAGGTTCAAACCACCTAGGCTTTGTACTGCAGTTTATTTGTACAGAAAAAAAAAAATTCTAGCTTAACTGTTTCTGCTTTCTTTCTTAAACATTTTTTTTTTTCAAAATTTTGTGTTTTCTTATTTGCCAATTTAATTGAACATCCCAGATTATAAATGCCTGGAACAGTGTTGATGATTCCTCTGTAAGTGTTTGTTGTCGTGACTGTTGGCGTCATGTTCAGTAGCATTGAGAACCTTCAAATTAAACACAAGAATATCCTTTGTGATGAACCGTTTCTAGTGAATGTTTTTGCTGTATCTGAAAAGAGACCGTCATGCTTTTTAGTCTTCTGTTAGTAACAATGTGTCCCAATTCCTAAATTTTACATACGCTGCTGTGTGGCATGCTTTTTTGTGTTTTTTCAAGTGCTTTCGCATGACGCGTATGATGTCCTAATTCGCCTATTTATAATTTTCTGGTTTCATCTTTTATATTCATCGTCTGAACAAAACATGAAAATCCCCGGGTAAAAGGGAGAAGTGAGAACTTGGGTCACTGAGCGTAGAATGGATGAGCTAATTTCGGCGAATTAGGCTCCTTGCTTATTCTCCATTGGTACGAACACCTGGGATGCAGACCATTGCAGACTATTTTCTGAGTTATAATAAAAGCCCATAGATGGTTCCAACTTAAACATGATTGGCACTTGGAGGCAACATGACACGCACCTATTGGGTAGGCGAGCCTAGAGCAAGCTATACTAAACAAGCAAAATCATTACCCTTTTGAATATATATATATTTCTCTTTAGAGCATGGGGAATATCCAGACTGCAAATCTGGTAATACTGCCATGAAGCATGGATCAGAACTCCAGTTAAAGACATTTAACTTGGGAATTAGCAAACCGCAAACACATAAAACAGCAGTATCACAACCTTCACTAATGTTCAACTTCAACACTAAGCAAATCAAAATGTCAATGCCCGAGTCACTCTCCAACTATTCTCCTCATCCAAACTTGAGAAAGAGCTCATGTGCCGAAGCTGCGGTCTCCTGCATCACCCAATCCAGGGACGATAAACCTGTTATTTATTGAACACCTTTATCTCACCTAATATTTTCTTAAACTTTTTTGATGAAAGACAGAAAACGCACATTTATTCGAGCCTCTGGAAGTGCTTGAACATTGTTAAAAATAGCAGAAGGGTGTAAACTATTGCCCTATTTATTGATTTTGAGTCGTAATATCAGCAGAAACAGGCATCCGATTTTTCGGAGTTGTTTCTACTATTTTCGTTGGGATTTTGGAACTGAAACTATTTGTGCTTTAAGTTTGAGGTTCAAATTGTGAGCTATCAAGCATACCCTTTTTCATTTAAAATTGGATCAATAGCACCAGTATACACTTGAAGCCTGTGAAATGCAAAAAGAAAATATTAGGGCATAACTGATAGAAACCATGTAAAGACCAGAAGTAATACATCATATAATGACAAATATTTAATAATGATATAAATAATGTACCCAGGAAAGTTTGTCTTTAGCTTCTGAAGAGCTAGAGGGGATGAAATAGCTGATATCTGGGGACACAAATCAGTTACATATCATTTTTATTGTCGTCAATATAAAAATAGAAGTAATACTTGAAAAGAAAGGAGACATGCAGATATATTCTAACAAAATCATACTTTTAAGTTTACATTGTAGCCCTTGAACATATGCTTCCCAGTTTATATCCTTATGGCTTTACTGTGAAAGAAACTTGTAGCAGCCTTTAATATATTTTCAGCACTAACATGCTCCTCCAAGTGAGCATGCATGCACATAAATTTAAAAATATATATAAATTTAACGGGACTTGAGATGCTACTGAAGCGCTTCTATCAAACTTAATGAGGCTCTGCATGCAAACAAACTGAAGGAGACAGAATCTCACTAAAAACTTACAACTTTGATCTGGGTGTTGTTGACTCCACGGTCCTTGAGCAAATCAATTGCAGCAATAATGGTCCCACCTAATCCATAATAAATGATGGAACATAACAATATGAGGTCGAGAACCTTCTTCACACAATAATATGATTCACATACAATTAAATATTACCGAAGTAACAAGCCGAAAGAGGAAACTTACCAGTAGCGAGCATAGGATCTACTAGAAGTATGCGTGCTCCCTCGGAAAACTTATCCGGCAACCTGCATTTATTTTTGCCAGTGCTTTTGTATTGTACCAAGAAAACATAATCAAATCATAAGAAAATTTGTTGAGGGTAGCAAATGCATGGACTCACTTGTTAAGGTAAATAGAGGGCAGCAGGGTCTTTTCATCTCTGGACATCCCTTAAAATTCCAAAATTAAAAAAAAGAAAACATAAGAACTTGCCTTAAATTCTTATGAAATACAAAGAGACCTTTAGTGCATTAAGTTGAAATTGTTGATAGCCCCCTCGAAATTGAATTTAATCTCATATGAATTACAGTCAGATGTAAGTGAATTTTATAGTGATAGCTTGTGGATAGGATTTTAAAATTTCAAAACAAAGGAGATGATTTCTGGCTATTCACTTGCAAAAATGAATGATATATAGAAATAACAATCAAGAATTAAAATGTGCATACCAAGATGATAAGTTCTAGAACAAGGCAAAACAGACGGGGCCTGCTCTGCTAGTGCCAGACCTGCTCTCAGAATTGGTATGACCTATAATGTCATGAAGAGAAATACAGACTTAAGGACCTTCATTTATTTTTGGAAGATATAAGAATACTACTAAAATGTTGAATACAAATAGTTTCATACCAGAATAGGCTCCTTTGGATTGATAAATTCTGACATTAAGACACCAATCGGCGACTGCACCTCTCTAACCATTGTTGGCTGTATCAGTTTTACAAGATATATGAATTAAAGAAAAAAAAATTAATTAGCATATTTTACCCAAAAAGTTTTAAAATGTACAACACAAAAAAAGGTTTTAATATATAAAAATATCGATGGGGGTACCAAGTACTAACCAACCAATCCCTGGTAGCTTCATATATGAGCAATCTACCAAGCTCAGCCATGGCACTTCCTACAAAAACCAAAATATTATGAAAAACAAAATCCATGTCATATTTGAAAATAAAATTTACCAGTTGGTTTATTTCCAAATTGAGACTGAGTATGCATGAATTACTGGGGAACTTACTAAAGATAGAGGAAGGAGTATTCTCATCTCTTAGAACAGAGACCCAATGCTTGATCAAGGGATGCGGCGCTTCCACCACCTTCAATAAAATTTAATTAAAAATCCTCGTCAAAATCAGACATGCATCATGCTTGACAGCATGAACGAGAAATTTGATCAGAGAAAAAAAGCTCAAGTACCTGGATCATCTCTTTCTGGATATTGCTCCCCCCCATTTCCAGATCCAATTTTCTAATTGGGGACTGGGGCAAGGAATTATTATTATTTCTATTAATTTGGGTTTTATTTCAGGGACTAGTGCTAATTAGAGACGGGGACACTTAAAGCGGGAGAACATAGCGCAGACAAAATATTTTGTGGCGCTTTCTGTGGAGTAAAGAGTGTAATAGATAACTGATTTCTGACCCCACGTAGTAACAATTACAAGCCTCAGCGAGATTTGTAATGAGAAGTGGGGACCCACTTACAGGGATTACCTTTATACAGGTAGTATTGATGGAGCTGTGTGTACAACATAAACCTGTTACCTAGTTGGATCCCTAGTCATGCCAGGCAACATGGGCTTTGTGCTTTTTAGACCGGGCTTGAGGATCCATATAACCTATAACCTATAACCTATTCCCTATTCTGCTTGAGGAACCTTGTACCGTTATTAAATAAACTGGGGCTAGCTAATTAATTAACTATCTTCAAATCAAAGAGAAAGAGGATTTGATTGGTAATTAAGCACACGATTACTTTATTCAAATGCTTACAATTTACTTCTAGGATGTTAAATCATACTAGTGATCAATGGTGATCAAAGCATGCATGACTGATCGATTCAGAAAAAGAATTACAAATTACTTGAACAGAATAACAAACATATATTTATTTTTAAAATCTTTGTACTTTTATCAATGTCTACAGCCAATAGATTCATGATGTACTCGATTTCCTCGGCCACCTCCTTCATCGATGGTCGATCCTGTCGCCTTTCCTCTAAGCAACTCATTGCCAAATATCCTCTCGCCTTCATAGTATCCAGTTCAACCTCACTTGCTCCCTTTGTAATTGTCGGGTCCACTGCCTCCATAATTCGATCTTGCATGACCAATCGCTGTATGTAAACTGCTAGATTTACGTCATCGGATGGTCGAGTGAAATCTATGGCCTTTTGTGATGTAAGAAGCTCTAGAAGAACTACTCTGAAGCTGCATACATCGCTCTTGTCCGTTAGTTGGAAATTACGGTAGTACTCGGGGTCAAGATAACCTAGTGTACCTTGTGCGCATGTTGAGATGTGGCTCAGGTCAGATTCTGCCAGACGAGAGAGACCAAAATCAGAGACCTGTTGGGACATGAATAAGAATATCCAATAAAGTTAAAATGCAATTAGTTAATGAAGTCAAATGATGTGATCACATAATTAGATTGATTGGTTAACTTGTCAATAATTACTTTCCTATATATACTTTGGTTTTTTAACATGAAAGGATTACAACTAATATAATATTACCTTTGGGTTGAGATTTTCATCAAGCAGGATATTGGCAGATTTGTCATCTCGGTGATAGATCGGAGGCACAGCCGAGAAGTGTAAATAAGCAAGCCCTTCAGCTGTCTGATGCGCAACAGATAGACGGTGATGCCATGTAAACGGAGAATGGATTCCATGAAGATGCTCAGATAAGGTTCCCTTAGTTATGAACTCGTAAACCATGAGCGGTTGAGTTAGGTCCACACAGCATCCAAGGAGGCGAACCAGACTCCGGTGATTAACCTGTGATAGGATGCGCACCTCGTTTAAAACTTGGTCCGTGGATTTGGTGTTTCCGATCTTGACACATTTTACCTCAATTGGTGTTCCATCTGGCAGAACTCCTTTGTAGACTTCACCAAATCCTCCGGCTCCAAGGAGGTTGTCGCGCGAGAAGTTGTTTGTTGCTTGTTTCATCTCACGGCTTGTGAAGTTTTTTGCAGAGAGACCTGTCATGTTATTAAAATTCAAAAATTTCTCCCTCTCTTTTACCAGTTGTTCTCTTACCAGGCGAAGGCGGCGTTGTCGTTCATATAGAATAAAGCCAATAATGCTTAGAACAAATGCCGCGGCTAGACCAGAGCACAAGCCTATAAAAAGAAGTGTTATAAGCCATATATGTTTCTACAAATTTTAAGTTTTAGAGATCAAAGAAGTGAGACAAATTCGATGTCAAAGGCTGGACTAAAAGCAAATTGAAATTTCGCTGCAATATCATCTCAATTGATTTGTAAAATCAGATATGCAGTAGTAAATCATCAAATGTGAGCAATTAACTTGTTTCTTTCTAGGTAACAAAATAAAATGTTTTATTAAGAGTAGTTAAATTGCAATACATAAGGAACTTAGTTAGATGTAGCTCGCATAATAACGTGGAAATTAAAATTATGCCACAACATTTCGAACTGGTTTATATATGTTATATTGTCTAATTTTAAGAGTTTAATTGTGCAAATGCTTGAGAAAAAAAAAATATTATTTGAATAGTTAAGCGAAATGATGTTAAGGCACAAAGTTATGGACAGCTTAATTTTTTTCCCCTTCATTCACTGGTTTGGTTTTTTGCTTTTTAATTTCAGGTCTAGAGCCAACCGGTTGGCTTAATTTATTTCTTTAATGCATTCTTTTTCTAGGCCGGCATAGTGATATTTAATTGTTTGTTTGAAAGATGAAAGTCAAAGATGGTAAATATATATATAAGTACAAATAATTTGTTAATAATGCGTTTAATTATATATAGATAGCTAGCCTACAATACTTTGCCAAGACTGAACTTTTATAATTTGACTTCAAACTTTGATCTTTAAAAACATGTCATTTTTTTAATGTAATAAGAAAAAAACCAACATACTATTGGGCAGTCTTAGATTTTTTTCAAATAAGCTTTAGGTATCTTTTTATATCCAAAAAGGAGTTAAAAAAAAGAAATAAAAAAATCTTGATTTTTTTTTATGTAATTTTTTATATGTAGTTCATTTTGAGGGGCTTGAACTACCATTCAAATATTAAAAGTCAATTTTTAGAACCAAATCTTGTTAGTACTTCCAATTTTTACAAACAAGTACGTATTAAATTCTTTGTCAACTTAAAAGTTTATAACATACCAGCAAAGAGCAATATATATATATATATATATATATATATATATATATATATATATATAGTAAAGATAGGATGTTTTCATAAGTATTTTGATTTGAAATGTTTATGGATTAAATTTCTTGCCGGACCTTGTCAGAAGCAGGATCGATCGTGTAGCTCGCTTTCGCACCATCCTCACAATCTATTTGTGCATTGCAAACGGGCTCTCTTGGCGAAAGCCACTCCAATTCGACACATTCTCTACTCCGCCATGTATCCGTTGGCTGTGTCAGATCCAGGTCGATATAACTACGATACACACTGCAGAAATCGGGGCTTATGTGAATCATATGTGAAGTGGCAGAACCTCCAGCCCGGAAGGTGCAACAGATCGGGAGGCCCCGGCAGGAGGATTGTGGAAGTAGATGGCAGAGCGAGTTGGAAGAACAATTCAGAGGGGATATGAGAATATTGGAGGTGCAGTTTAGTAACATAATTGTGTTGCGTGATGTCACATTGAACGGCGGCAATGTACCCAGCTGGATGCCCTCGGAGCTCAGGTCAGAGGAGATACATGATTCATTTCTAGAAAATCAAAATCAGAATCAGAATCAGAATCAACCATTGATGCATGTATAATGAAAATTAATGATAGAACAAGTAATGTTCCAGATGTATAAACCTAAATGACAAGGGTGAGATGACGAGGCGCTGAGAGGAAGGGGAGATGGACATGATGGGGTAGGAGCTGCGCACGGTGTCGAAGAAGAGAGTGGAGGTGGCGGCAGAGCAGCGGATTTTGTAGGAGGCATCACCGCAAGTGTGGTCTGTGCTTAACGGGAAGGGCACTGGTTTCGTGCCACACGGCGAGCACGGTTTGCCTTTGTTTGTGGTACATGTTTGGAGAAGAACAGACATGATGAGCAGGAGACAATTTGAGAGGAGAATGCTCCAATTTGCCATTGTTACTTGGCAGGAACCGAGGGAACTCATCAACAGGATGTATAATGTTTAAGTTATATATGTTTCATTTGATATTTGTGGCTTTTTTTTTCTCTGACTTACTCTGATGACATCCTTTTTGTTGTGTTGACTTCTTTAATTGGTCCAATGAGCTGACTGCATTGTGCTTGCTATCTAATATTCATGTTAAATACATTTCACAGTACGAAATGAAGATTCAAATATTATTATTTTTTTGAGAATTAATATTTGGTTTATTGACAAAAATAAAATTTTAACGAGAGGTCATAAGTTTAATCATCTAGGTTAATGTTCTTTATAAAAATTTAAAATTAGATAACTTAACTCAATTTTTATCTCAAAAAAAGTTTATCAACTTCTTAACTTGCTTCCTAAACACCTCTGTAAATTTTTTAGCACAGCTTAAAATGCATATTTAAAGACACAAACGCAGTGGCGGAGCGACCTTGTCGCAGAGTGAAAATTTATTTGTCAAAATATATCCAATAAAAATTGAAAAAAATTATAAAAATATATTTTAGTTTTAATATAGTTATAAAAATGTGTCTCAATTTAATAAATATCTTACAAAACATGCCTTCAAAACTATACTTTAAACATAAAAAATTATAAAAATATATCTATTTTTAAAAATATGTCCTATTCTGAAATTTTCCCCCACCCTAATCTCGACTCTGACTCATTCCTGCACAATCGTCTAGAATTAGAATGTGTTTTGTCTAAATCAAATCACATTTTGACAGTTTTCATGCTTATTAATTGCGTAATGTATATTTACTGTTTTAATTTTTCACACATATTATCCGAACCACCAGAAAATTAATGCAGAATTAGTTCTTGCATAATGCACATTTATCTATTCCATACTACAAATTTAAATATATCAAAAGTTGGTTTAAATAATTGAAAAAAATGTACAAGGTTGAAGGCTTGAAGATAAGCATAACACTGTTGATATTGAAAAGTAAACAGAGCTTGGAATTTCTGTTTACTCAGATAAAAGGGCGTGCATCATTTGCTTATTTAATCCTGTAATAAGTTGATATTAAAATTTTAACCAAATCCCGTCCTTACAATATATATTAAATTTTGTGTCCTAAAATTCTTAGAGCTAAAATTTCATGACATTACAATATATATTACTTATGTTTATACGTTTTCTTTTTATTGGAATAACGAACGATAGGGAGAAACAGAAATTATAAGTTAAAAAAAGTAGTTATATGACAACATTTGCAGGCATGGCTTATTTTATGAATTAAAAGGAGTACGACGATAGAAACAATTCTGATTTTTAGAGCAGAGGCAAACATTTGATGTGCTGATTTCTAAATTCTAAGGACAAAAAACTAAAAACTAAAAACTAAAAGCTTTTGGAGGGTAACTATTATAGTATGAAACGAGATTAAAATATAATAGTGTTATATAATAGGAAATAGAATACCAGTAAAAATATACTGGATAAAATAATGAATATATCAAAAGGCTTACCAGAGTAAGCTATCGGAATCAAAGAAAGGATCGAATCAATAAATTCTCTAAGCAAGGCTGGACTTGAACTTGTCTTGCCAATCCTGACGAGAAAAAAAAATGACTTGCTTTATTTTTTATTTATTTTAGGAAGCAGTTGACAAGAAAGAGGCTATTAGCCTGTTAAGAAGCCACAGTTTAGTAGAGATATTTTGTTTCTGGGAATATTTTGGGTTTTAATTTCTGCCGCTTAACATTACGTTATGTAATATATGGATAAATGAATTATAATTTTTTTTAAGATTTATTTTGTACGAAATTTAATATCAAAACTCGTTCTCCCTCCTTAAAACTGACAACTTTTCTTTGTTTAAAAATTATTTGGATCTTTCTCATCGAATGCATTACACACTGGAGCCATATTGTCGATCAAATAGGCAGTGCAAAAGAAATAAAACAATTTATAAAAATCAACTTATAATATAGAATAATCTTGCACAATTCTTTCCTTGGTCTTTCAAAACTTCGTTATTTTTTTCCCTATCTTTCTCGGATATGAAAAATACATGTAATTAAAGGTTTCAAAGTTTAATTCAGTTATCAAAGTTTAAGATGGGCCTAATTGAATATTGGCCTGACCTATTAATGTTGCCCATTACATAAATCGCTTTATTCTATATCTAATAGTAAGTATTTGTGTTTATCTAACAATATCATTTTGGAAAACAACAATAGTTCACAAACATATACATAATCATTAATTTCGATGCAACTCTTGTATGTTTTTTTTGATGAAAAGATGAGGGATTCTCTAGCAGTTTTGTAAGTTACAACTCAACAAGGAGCAATTTTGTTAGTTATTGTCCTTTTTCCACATGTTACCTAGCATTATCATTAGTTAGTGACACTAATAATAACAATAAGTGGTGCTAACAATCCCATTCCATGAGCACTTTTACAATTTAATTTGTGCAGCTGCAGATTGGAAGAGAGAACATCTATATGACAGTGTGTTTATACTCGTCTATGCCATGAATTATACATGTAATTAAGAACCACATGTTCAACATGGATCAATAGATCTACTTGGATTTTCTAAAACAAAAATTAAAGCCAATCACTTTTTACCAGCTCAGTGCATGCGAGAGAAAGTTAGAAATTTTGATCAATGCCAGTATTAGCAGTTTGATCGACACTACTACCATTTAAAAGTGTAATGATGTACTCGATTTCCTCTGTCACCTCTTTCATCGATGACCTGTTTTGTTATTTCTCCTCTAAACAACTCATGGCTAAAAATCCTAATGCTTGCATTGTATCAGTTTCCACCTGAGTGACATTCTGCATCATTGTGGGGTCCAATGCTTCCACCAGTTGTTCTTCTTCAACCAGACGCAGCATATAAACTGCTAGATTTACATCATCAGCTGGTCTCCAGAAATCTATTGCCTTTTGGGCAGTGAAAATTTCCAAAAGGACTACTTCAAAGCTATATACATCACTTTTATCTGTTAATTGGAAGTTGCGATAATATTCTGGATCTACAGAACCTAAAGTGCCTTGTGCACATGTTGTGATGTGGGTTCGGTCTTCAGACAGTATTAGGCGAGAAAGACCATAGTCAGAGACCAGTAAAAGATGTATAGAGCAATATTAACCAATTCATAATATTAATCATAACAATTTTCTACGTGATCATCAAGATGAATTTGTTCGATGTTATAATGATATAAATTATAACTTTGCTATTAACGGAATTAGTCAATTACCTTTGCATGGAGTTTCTCATCAAGCAAGATATTGCTGGATTTGACATCTCATGATAAATTGGAGGGACCGCTGAAAAATGTAAATAAACAAGTTCCTCAGCTGTTTGATGTGCTCTGGATAGACGATGGCGCCATGAAAGGAGCAACCGGATACGATGCAGATGATCTGCTAAAGTTCCATTAGGTATGAACTCATACACCATGAGCGGCTGATCTAGGTCCACGCAGCACCCGAGAAGGTGAACAAGATTACGGTTATTGACCTGTGACAGGATGCACACCTCATTCAGGACTTGGTCTATTGACTTGGCATTTCCGAGCTTGGCACACTTGACTGCAGCTAGGGTTCCATCCTGAAGCATTCCCTTGTAGACCTCGCCAAATCCACCTGATCCAAGCATGTTATTCGACGAAAAATTGTTTGTGGCACATTTCATCACTCGGCTTGTAAAGCTTTTCGCAGTGCGATCACTTGTGTTGTTCAGGTTCATGATTTCCTCTCTCCCTTTCTATTTGTTCTCTTCTCCG
This sequence comes from x Bolboschoenoplectus mariqueter, assembly GCA_037678475.1. Classification (NCBI taxonomy): domain Eukaryota; kingdom Viridiplantae; phylum Streptophyta; class Magnoliopsida; order Poales; family Cyperaceae; genus x Bolboschoenoplectus; species x Bolboschoenoplectus mariqueter. The sequence continues at coordinate 293,923 of CM075242.1, read as the reverse complement.
GCAGATACTTTGACGTCTTATGTAAATGACTAGACCAACAGTACTGACCAAAAGTGTTCCTCCAAGACCAGATGCCAAGCCTGATTAAATGTTGTATTAAATTATTGATTGTTCTCAGAGAAATTGTCAATTTAATTATCGATCTGCAACTGTACATGTAACTTAAATCTTTTACACGCATTTCAAATTGATCAAGGAAAATATGAGAGCCCAAATTTGAATTTGATATAAATACCCTGACGACTGACAACTATTACCAGAAACAAAATATGATGTAATCCAATTCCTTGAGACAAAATTTGTCCTAAACCCAATTTTATCCAATTCCAACCTAACATCAGAAAAATTGCTACATTTGTCAAAACTAAATATCAAATTAAATAGTCGCAAACGCTAGACTTTTTTTCCTTTATCTTTGGATGTACTTCCCAGGCATGAGCTCTTAAAAGATAAAAATGAAAACCAAAAAAATTAAATAAGATGCATGAAACGATGATATATATACTCTGCACACTAAAGCCTAGTTGTTGAAGAAAGAGTAATAAAATTTGTAAATCCTCAAAGAGTACTTAACAGAGACAGAACATATCATGGAGATAAATTTAGGAAATCAGAAGAACAAGTCTTTTATGTTAATTAGAAAAAGTACAAGTCTTTGGTACGAAATTCCACATAAATTACAGGTACAGACATGTCAAAATAACAACTGCTAACATCTTTTGGAACAAGTAGCTGCTAGTTGATTGTTTGTATCTAATAATACTTGGTAACTTTCTTTTTTACGTATATATTTAAATGATATCCACAAAACAACTAAAAATTTGTTGTAACCACTTTTCCACAATTAGAAGCTAATTTTAATGTCAGGAAGCACCAAAGATACAAAAAATGTATCCATCAGGCCAAAAATTGTATAATTGATTCACATAATGTCTGACTCAAATTAAAATAAAAATAACAAATAGAGTGGAGAGTGTTGATTGTTAATTAGTAGTTAGTACCTACAATGAAAGGCCCACAGTTTGACTTCCACGTCCTGGTGACTCGGCAATTCGTTTCATCTACTCAATTTATAACTTCCATTAGTCAGAAATTATTCCACTTTTAAATTAACCAGTCCATTTAATTGAATGACACTATAAACATATTTTCTTTAAACCATCATTGGACGTTTTGAAATGCTTACTCTGCACACACATGCCAGAAATATGGATCCAACCTGTTTGTAGTTTGTAGTTTGTAGTTTGTAGTTTGTACGGTGCATTAGTTCATTTGCACTTAAACAACTAGAAGCGCCGTGCCTTCGACGCTCTTCACCGAATCGAACTTCGTGTTCATGTGCTCTCCATTTCTTGCCAAATAAATCCTCCCTAGAATTATCATGAACTATTATTAGGTTTAAAAAAAGCTCAGATATATCGCCGATGCCATTAAAGAACAGGAATGCTCCCAGTCCCAGATCCGGACTTGTCCGTGTAAAATTTGACAGTAATTTAAAGAACAGGAATGCTCCCAGTCCCAGATCCGGACTTGTCCGTGTAAAATTTGACAGTAATTTAAAGAACAGGAATGCTCCCAGTCCCAGATCCGGACTTGTCCGTGTAAAATTTGACAGTAATTTAAAGAACAGGAATGCTCCCAGTCCCAGATCCGGACTTGTCCGTGTAAAATTTGACAGTAATTTAAAGAACAGGAATGCTCCCAGTCCCAGATCCGGACTTGTCCGTGTAAAATTTGACAGTAATTTAAAGAACAGGAATGCTCCCAGTCCCAGATCCGGACTTGCTGGATAGATCGGGATGGCTTCGCGCGCACTCCTTCCATGCCATTACTCCCACGTCTCCTCCATTGGATCTCTCGCCTTCTCCCCCTTCTACTAGTTCTACTACTACGAACTTCATATAATGCTTTCAGGTAACTGAAACTCGTAAGCGAAGCCACTTTGTATCAGAATCGCCATGAAGTTCAAATTCGATGCGGAGCTTTTCACCACTCGCTCTCTCCTTCGCCTCTCCATTCTCGCCTTCACTGCCGTCGTCTCTTTTTACCTGGGAAAGCACTGGTCTGACGACTCCCCTTCTCTCACCTTCTTCTCCGCCACGCAATCCCCTCCCGCCACCTCACACTCCGTTTCTCTCTCCCCCAATGCCAACCTCTCCTCTGATATTTCCGCCATTCTCCAACACAATACCACGTTAGCGCCACCTCCTCTGCCTCAAAAGGTTGGAGTAGTGGATGAGACGGGTATCATGCGTACAAATTTCAGTTCCCATTTGAATCTTGATACTAGTATCGATGATGAATCGGATGTGCCAGCTGGGAATGAGACTGCAGCGACCAGTGATCAAGGGGGGAGTACAGTTGAGTTTAAGGTAGACAAATTCGAGTTATGTGATGAGAAATTGCGAGAGTATATACCGTGCTTGGACAATGAAGATGACATTAGAAAGCTTAAATCCACTGAGAGAGGGGAGAAATGGGAGAGGCATTGTCCCTCGAGGGAAAATGCTTTAAATTGCTTGGTACCTGTACCTCAAGGCTATAAAACACCCATTCCTTGGCCCGGAAGCAGAGATGAGGTACTATGTTACTGCTGATATCTTATCTAATTTTTTGGATTAGTGACTGTAATTTGGGGATCTTAAGTTTGGCCTTTATATAAAGTGGAAAATTTGAAAACTGACACTGCTTTACTACAAAATTCTAATGGTATCCTTTCCTTTGGATAAAACCCCTTCCAAATGTAATTAGGCACTACAGTCTACAGACTTTGTTCGGCTAACCTTGCTGTGAAAGAAAAATTGGCCTTGCTTTTCAGGATTGGACCATCCGATCTAAATTAAACAGATAAAATCGACATAACCCCCCCCCCCTCCCCCCGCCCCCCACCAAAACGGAATCAGTAGGTGTAGGCAGTTCATGCATTTTAGATCAGATGTCTGATTTGGAAAAGCAGGATCCTGGTGTGCTTATGAGAATAATAGTTAGATCAGAGTATGGGACCAACTTCCCATAGATAAATACCCAAGTTTTGAATTGATACTGTGACAAATTTACACTTCTATTGTCATTCACCATACTTCCTTTTCCGTGCATGGGTGAATCTAGATAAACCTGTCATTTACCATACTCAATTATCCTACTTTATATAAGAAAAGTAGCTGTACTAAAATTCAATGTACAATTTCTTTTACATTGGCTTCCTTGAAATAGAAGCAACGAAGGAGTTCTTCAAATTTCTAGTAAAGTTCGGCACTTTGTGGAAATTCCCACTTTATTTGGTATAGCAATGTTAGACATAGGAGAGCAAAATCCCTAGTAAAGCAATGACAGACATAACTTGATACATCAAATATCCTTATATGGAACCTTTTCATTTTGCATGAACTTTATCATAAACTGGTTTCATTTCAGGTATGGTTCAGCAATGTACCACATACTCGGTTGGTCGAAGACAAAGGAGGGCAAAATTGGATATCAAGAGAAAATGATAAATTTAAATTTCCTGGTGGTGGGACACAATTCATTCATGGTGCAGATAAATACCTAGATCAAATTTCCGAGGTTTATTCTTCTGTAACTAAGTTTACACTTATTTTCAGAATAACATGCTTAAATTAAATATTAAATCTGTACTCATTACCAGATGGTGCCAGAGATTGCTTTTGGTAAAAAAACAAGAGTGGCGCTAGATGTTGGATGTGGCGTGGCGAGTTTTGGTGCTTACCTTCTTGCAAGGAATGTGCTAACACTATCAATTGCCCCAAAAGATGTGCATGAAAATCAGATTCAGTTCGCTTTGGAACGCAATGTGCCTGCCATGGTGGCAGCCTTCACCACAAGGCGGTTGTTGTACCCAAGCCAGGCATTCGATTTGATCCATTGCTCCAGGTGCCGTATTAACTGGACACGTGATGGTATGCTTGTCCCCTCCCTCTCTTGGATACTGTTTCCTAACAAAAAAAAAGTGCAAAAAAATGAACAGTGAAAATTTGGCTGATAAATGTTTTTTTAATAATTGGTGGGTTGAAGATGGAATACTACTGCTAGAGGTGAACAGAATGCTGAGAGCAGGAGGATATTTTGCATGGGCTGCTCAACCTGTTTATAAGCATGAAGAGCCACAAATGGAAGCTTGGAAAGGTTCTCTCTCTCTCTGTCTCCACATGCACACACACATACAAACAATTGTGAATGTAACAGTATTCTATTGTTAATTCCTACTATGGTCTCACTTGAGAATTGCAAAATTTTGAATGCTCTAAATGGTTCAGGCTGCATGGAAATGAACAAAACCAAAGCACCATATTGTTCTACATTTTGAATTGTGAAATAGTCTTCTGGGGATAATTGGTTTACCATTGTTACAGAAATGGAGAATTTAACTACACAAATGTGCTGGAGGTTGGTGAAGAAAGAAGGTTATCTTGCAATTTGGCAGAAGCCCTTGAACAATTCTTGTTACACCACCCGCGATTCATTGTTAGCTCAGCCACCTTTATGTGATGCTAACGACAACCCTGATGATGTTTGGTACCCTGAAATTTATTTGCATCTTATTGCATTCACTTTATTTGGCCCTCTTGTGTTTCTCTCTTATTTCAGCATATTTATGGAAGTAAAGATTATCTTTTCTGAAGTAATACAGGATTAACAAATATAATTTCTAATTGAACATGCAGGTATGTGAATCTTAAAGCTTGCATCAGTAGGCTTCCAGAGAATGGAAATGCAGCAAATGTCAGTGAATGGCCTGCACGTCTAAATGAACCACTGCCGAGATTGCAAGAAGTAGAGATGGACTCAATTATAGCCAAAAATGAACTATTCAGAGCCGAGACTAAGTACTGGGATGATATAATAGACGGGTATATCCGCATCTTTAAGTGGAAAATGTTGCAGATTCGTAATGTCATGGACATGCGTGCTGGATTTGGAGGGTACAGCTTTTTTCCTCTAGTTATTGCCTGTGTTCTCATAATTACAAATGAGGATAATAGATCAAAGAATTTTGTTTTACTGGACTAAGATAAGTATTGTGGATATACTGAATATAGCTACATGAGATAATATTGATATGAAGTTATGTTATAGTGCAGATTTGCTGCAGCTTTGATAAACCGAGGGATGAATAGCTGGGTAATGAATGTAGTCCCAACAAGCGAACCCAACACTCTTCCTGTTATATATGACCGTGGTCTTATTGGTGTAGCTCATGACTGGTACTCTCTCTCTCTCTCTCTCTCTCTCACATCACCCTCCCCCCCTCCCCCAACTATTTGTTGTTCTCTGCACTCTGATCATGTCGGGATTATTCTATTATAGGTGTGAGCCATTCGATACATATCCAAGGACATATGATCTGCTTCATGCATCTGGCCTCTTCTCCAAGGAGCAGCAAAGGTACTATCACAGAACTTTCTTAGACAGCAACGGAAACTTCTCATTTAGCAGAGAAAATTGAATGTCATCAACTCTAGTAATCTTTGTCTGGCACACAAGTTTCTTATAAAATGTGTAGACTGAATTATTGTGCATTTGTTTATTTGCATTTATCATGATAGGTGCAATATATCGAGCATATTATTAGAAATGGATCGTATCCTCAGACCAGGAGGGTTAGCCTATATTCGGGATTCAAAGTACATTATGGATGAAATAATGGAGATAACAAATGCAATGGGATGGTACAATGACCTGCGTGACACCTCTGAAGGCGCATTTGCAAGCCGAAATATTTTGATGTGCCGTAAACCTATGTCTGGCTCTTAGGGTTCTTTTGTCCTTTTGGTAACTCAGCTTGTTTTTAATTTATCTTTTCTCTTAGGTTATAGGAAATTCTTGTAGGTCAATTTTTTGGGAGGGTAAACAAGTATACTCCCGGAGTGAATGATAACTAGTAAGAGATTTTTTGGGCATCTAACTTGGGATCTTCATGATTTTATGGCTAAAATTTCAACTTGAGATTCCAGAAAGGCATTCTACTGATCTTTACCAGTATAGCATCTTGTAACGGAGACCCATGGTACCAGTCCGCGCATCCTGTAACTATACTGGTACCAAGTAGGAATTTTCTTTTTTATAAAACACATAGCATGCTTGTATCTATTGTAGTTGCAAATTATAATATTCCAAAGTTGGATATACTCTCATATTTAAGGGTGAGTGGGAATGATTGTGGTGTTACTGTTTGTACACTTTTCTTTTTATCTTTTGCAGGTGGGATTATCACTTATCACAATCGCTGTAATTCTAAAGTCATAATTAATTTGAATTTCTTTTCAATTGAATACTGCTGATCAGATGTATCTGTCTGAAGAAATTAACTGATTATAGTACTTTTTGCCAAATTGCCCCTCCCACTCACCCTCTCTTTTCTGAAACCTTGGCATGTTTCTGTCTCTCTGTCTCTGTCTCTCTCTCTCTGTCTCTCTCTCTCTCTCTCTCTCTCTCTAACCAGTAATTTTCTTATTCATGTGCACTTAACCCCTACAAAAAGAAAATGAAAAAGAAGGTAAGCTTGCCTAAATGATGAATGTGGTCATACTATGTTGTTACCAATAACAAAAGCCTGTCGGTTTTAAATTTTTTGATAGTGTAATGTTATGTAATCATCAACTTAATTCTAGTCCTTGGTATTATTAATTAAGCGAAATGTGAGTGGCATCGTGCTATTTGATTTGCATCACATGGCCATCAAGTCGACAAGTACATACAGAGCTGTGAGCTGTCCTGACAGTTGCAGGTACTAGGCAACTGGTTTTTAATATTGTACTGGTACAATACCGGTAAATGTAATGCACCAGTCTGGAAACCTCTCTCAAAGAGGTTGCTCCAACACAAGAAATAGCACGTGTGTCTATCTTTTTAGGCATAAAATGAGATATAGGCGTGATGGTAGGTATTATTATTCTCAATTGAGAATAGAATCATGTCCTTTTCTAATAAAGCATAGGATGCTTCTTAATTTTGTGTCGTTGAGTGTGTGCCCAAAAGAGCCGTTCCGAAACAAACAAGGAAAAATTATGACGCTGAAAAGTAGTGTGCATTACCAACCCATTGAAATCGTGTGCATTACCAACCCAAAAAAAAAAGAAAGAAAATTTAACAAGTATATTAAAAGCAAAGAAAAAAAGAAGATAGCTCCCCTGAGAGAATTTTCAAATTTCTGGATCCTGTTCCCAAGGATTCCTGCAATGAGTGAAAACTGTTTTGCCACACCATTTCTAGAAAACGTGAAGTTGAAGATTCCAAGCATATAATTAATATTTGATATTCTAATTCTAATATACCAATCCCAATTCATTTCTAGATTATATGCTCAGAACAGAACACTCATGAACAGCAAGGAAACAAATAAAAGATTGGGTTATCAACATTTTATAATTAGAGATTTGCAAAACTCGCTATAAGAATGATTTTTTTTTTTCAAATTTAACATTACTAGACAGGCCATAAATGCTGGTCTCAACACTCCATTAGAAACAAAATAAAATAGAGAAATCACTGTCTCAATTAACTAATAATATAGAAAGTCAACCCAATTTCAACTATTAATTTGGACTATAATTTCTTCTCCTTCTTAAGAACTTTTTGGTGGACCGGTACAAATAGGATTAAATAAGTAGATTAATTAATATATGAATAATGGAATATATACTTTCTTTTATTTAGAAAGACAAAAAGAGATGCATATTTACTTTCTATAAAAATAAAAATAAAAACTAAGGCCTTTTTTAAAAAAGACAAAATCCGACATTTCAATATGTGTATTCTCCTTTATCTAGATGCGTATTTGCTAATAGTTGGACACTCAATTATGTAAGTTTGATGCTCTCAAAACGTCAAAAATTGACCAAAGCAGAATTTTGGGTATATTAGAATATAGATTGATAGTTAAGGACACTTGAATTAATATCATATTGGTGATTCATTGAATTGGTATTTTGTGCATTTTTTTAGATAAAAATAAGGATCAAATTTATTAAATTTTATATGTTCATAAAAAACCTTCATTTAAATTTTAAACCTATAATTTTTTTTAATATAAAGTATTGTTTTTATCATTAAATTAAATGCTGATTTTGACAACAAACAGTTCATTAGAGTAAACACTTCTTTCATATAAACCAAAAATCGGAGCACTGACTCCTACGTTCACTAAGAAAAAAAAAGTTGGATAATTAATTCATTGGAGAAATCAGGCAATTTATAGAATACAGACTGATTAAATATTTAAAAATTCCAATTGGTTTTTTATTTTTATTTTTTTTTTGAAATAAGTGGCTAATTGAGCCACCTGTTTTCATTTTACTGAGCACAATTGTTTGCAATTGGGTTCATTAATAAACTAGGTAATATAGAGACGGGCCTTAATTATTTCAATTACTGTTTTTCTTTTGATTTATTTTCTTTCGAATATCTAACCAAAAATGTTCTTTATATTGGATAATCCTCTGCTCTAACAACATTATTGATTGTAAAAAAGATTATTCCAAATAATACTCTCTGGAATATTTCATTCTTCTTTATGAAATACGAATATTATTCTATCTTTCGTCATCAAATATAAATACAAAATAATGTTAACCCAAATAAACTCCTAATCATTATTTTGTGTATTAACAAAAGCACGTGACTAGTAGGTATGGCATGGGTTGTATGTGTTCAGTCACGGTCAAAACATAGCATGCGTGATTAGTCATATCATGTTTGACGTATCACATATTGTGTTTTTACAAGTGTCATGTTAGACGATAAACGCACTGAGTACAACACAACACAGTGTCTAGCTGGCATGTGGTACGTTTAGACACGTCTATGAAATTTTAAACAATAGCTATTATAATATATTTTTAATAATTATTACAAACATTTTTTAAAAAATATAATATATTTTTAATAATTGTTACAAACATATTTTAAAGAAATATATTATTGTAAAAAAATTTCCTTTATCCTATAATTTTTTTCTGATTTTTTTATTTTTTTTCGAATTTTTAAATTTTTTTAATAATTAAAATCAGAATTTTAAATTAAAAAACATATATAAATACGTATAGACCCATTGTATCAATATATAGTGTATCGTTAAAATGTCATTCTTAGCTCTATAGAAAAACATGATGATTGTTAATCTTTGCTTGTACCACATGGTACATTCGCGTGAGACGTGCTTAACTGACACGTATAGACACCATACATTTCTGGACCACTATCGTTGTTTCTAGATATGTATGAAATGCACCACCCATAAAGTGGAAAAATTTCAAGACTGGATAACCCTTATTTTTGCTACATTCTGGAATTTTTTCCGCAGGAACCAGAATTTAGATGAATCGAATACACTTCCATTTGGGACAAAAGAACATATTCGGACATTAAAAGCAACTATTCAGGATCTCTCAAAATATTAAAAGATCAAATTGAATAGTGTACGCAATTTGCTGTTAATTAATTTAATAGAACCTTAATGTCTCCGTATATGTTGGATGAAGAAAAGAATATTTTCATGTACGGGCATGAAGCCACTAAGAAAATATATATACAACTTCAAAAAATGCTGATTTGCCCAAAGGTGATATGGGCTACAATTTCATTAATATATTATATGTATAGGCGATTAGTACAAGCAATAGAAATGATAAGAACAGGTCAAAGACTTTGTATTTATCAAACCTAATTTTCCATTGGAAATGCAGAACCAACCTTGGTTCATATTTCTAAACTACTCTGTAGACTTCCCATGAAGGAAATAAAAAAAGGTGAAAGAAAAGAAAGAAAAGGAAAAAAGAGAAAAAAGTTGCATCTCTTTTTGATCCACTACTACAATTTTCTAGCCCTTAGATCAACCACAACTACACTAATGTTATCAGCACTTTGCCGTCCCATGGCGACCTTCGTCAGCAACATGGCGGCATCGACACACGCCTTACTGGATCCAGGCTCCATCTTTGCTTTCTCTTCTTGTGCTGCTTCTGCTTCAGCTTCTCCCATTTCCTCTGCTGCTGCTCTTCTGACCTTCCCATTCCTTGTTCGCAAACATGTACGCACAATCTGACATGCCTTCTCATTGCTGAGCACGTCCCACAAACCATCGCTCGCCAGTATCAGAAACTCGTCTGAGTTGCTTCTCTCTGTTACTTTCACCTCTGGATCTGGGATCACATATGGCTTCAAATAGCTGTCCCCTGTTTCACAAACCACCCAAATCAAAATAAGCCGTACTGTTTTATAGAATTATAGAGTTTGGATACTACAATTTCATCTAAACTCTGCTATTGGTCATCAATGGATCGTTGAAATTTTAAAGTTTGTTTATATGTAATGTTACCCTTTTAGAACAGGAAAGTGGTATACTGGTATTACTGGTCCCACGAAATTCAGAGTTCCCCTCTTTTAAATTCTCACCGTAAAATTGGCCCCACGAAATTAATCCCCATCAAGTAAAATTAGTACAAAGAGGAAATTGGACTGACCAATTGCACGTGACATGGCAAGCATGCCAAGAACACGGGCACCATCCCAATATATGACCCGCCCGCCCGCATCTTCTATCCGCTTCAGCTCATCTGCGCGATCCGGCTGTCAAAATGCAAAAACAGTTTCAGAACCAAGTTGATTCAGAGAGGCATCGGAGCTAATTCAAAACTAAAATGTTTTGTCAGACCAGGAATCGAGTTCACAAACTATTTGATGGATTGGACATTAGGTAATTAACCAACCTTATGATCGGAAGAAAGAGGAACTGCCGTGCCATTCCGACACAACACCGCACGCGAATCCCCGCAATTGGCAACAACTATATGTGTCGGCCCCACCACTGAAACCACTGCTGTGGACCCCACATGGTCTGACTTCTGGGCACGCAGCTTACAAGGGCACTCCGTGCCAACGGGCTTCGTCTCCACTTCGGACACCTCAGCATCCACTTTGAGAAAGCTCCTTTCCATCGCTCCCTTCCACCATTCCTCTCCCTTAGGCTCTTCCGCTCCTATCTTCTTCATCTCCTCCGACACAATCTCGTGCATGCGATCCTGACATGAAACAGCCACGTGGCAGCAGCCATGTCCATCAAACACTCCGTAGAAATGGTAAGCACACCCAATTTCCACAAAATTGGGGCGCACGGAAACCGCATCCTCCATTTCTCTCCTCCGACCGCAGACTGAGTTCACGCCGTGCCTCGGAGACTGATCCGAGGGGCCGGATTCATCATCTTGCGAACTGGATGCGTCCAATCGGGGGCGTTTCCGATCCAAGGCCTCGGGAGGGTCGGAGGAATCCGACCTCAGCTGCCGGATCTCGACCCGCCGGCGCCGGGCGGAGCGGGATTTGGGCTGGGCGATCGATTTTGCAGTGCTATCGTCCGTAGCGGTCACTTCGTAACAAACCTCTGCCATGAGAAATTGTGAGAGGAAATC